>JBAMBL010000337.1:0-213115 GCA_037043405.1 Drosophila subquinaria | reverse complement strand
ATTTGATAGAATTCCTTGGTTCTCTGATAGCAGATATTGTACGCCCAAATATATAAATTACAAACCGAAATCTCAATAATAAATGCTTAAAATAAAAACACTTTATTCTGACTTTAAAGTTGTCACCTCATTATTTTATCCCCATTAATCATAACTACATTATTTATTTCGTTTAACAGGACTTACACAATCGATACCTAACGCGAAAAAAAACAAGGAGCACAAAGAAGTTTTTAATAACGTTTAGCGTCGTTGTTGGTAACTTTTATGCATTCGTTGTCTATTCAATAAGCCGAGTGGCGGTCGACGCTAGCACTTTTTTTCATAGTATACTTTTCAGGGAGCACTTTATGAATGGGGCAATTAAGTTGACGGCGCTTTTTCTCTTTCAGTGCTAGACTCGTTCTGCATGCCACATGCCACACGCCACTCAATGTATAGCTGTTCCTGCATCCTTTGAGTGTTCAGCAAATTGAAGATGCGACTATCCGCGGATGCGCCAATCCCCTGCCTTTGTTTTTTGCTGACTCACACAAATAAACATGTCGGGAAATCCTAGTAAAGGGCAACTTACTCGGTTTATCATCATTCAACATGATGGCACTTGCCATTTTATGTAGCAACTAGTCTCATTGCTGGCGCAGATGTTTCTAGGAAATATCCATGGATTCACTTGAATTATCCAAACGTTTTTCTGCAGTAGCTTGAATGATTTTCATCTCTGGGTATTTTACCTATACATAACATAGATTCCAAGTAGAGAAGACACAGTAAAGAGAAAAATAGTAAAGATAGTTATAAAAATGTGTCTCCTGTTGATTGACAGTTTGCGGCACCAGTTGCTACTGCAAATGGTTTTTTTATTTGTCACAGCTCGGCTGATTTAATACACGCCCACGTGTAAAGCCTTTCAAGGCCATCTTCTTGTAACACACACTTTGATTTAGTGTAATTGACATGTGGGCGGCATCCCTGTAAGCTACCTGTGGCATCTCCCGGAACTATCTGCGGGCTTTAGCTTGATATACTTTCTTTGTCAGCTGAATGGACACTGAATTGTGTAAGTTATTAACTGCAGTTTAAACGAGAATTCAGAGGGATTTTCTCAGAGTCTTATCAAGGGCTTTAAGTGGGATTCCCCGCAGTTTTCTTTCAATTGAACTTGAGGCATTTCAACTTGTAGCCTGTAGACTGTAACTCGCTTTCTGGCTAATTTGATAATGCCGAATTGAAAACTTACGTTTGCTGAGTTCATCATTTGTAACTTTTTTTTAAATTCTGTTTCTTTTGTAGTTGACGACTTAAGCGTTTTCCTGAGAACGTTCAGATGAAGGAGCTGCGTTGAAATTGTTACATTTACTACCCCCAGAATAAAACTAGCGGAAATTGAATGGAAAAGTGATGAACTGCTTTGCTGATACCTTTACGACTGGCTTGCATTTTTTTGTTCTCAAGTAAAGAGAAAACATATGCAAAGTCCCAAGTTTTAATAAAATTGCATGACCAAGCGGTCATGAAGTACTAAGGTTTTTCTTGATTTTCTATCGTTTTATTAGAATATTCTTTAAGGATATTTAAAGCATCACTCGAAATCTTTTCTTTTATAAATATCCGCTGATGCTATTAACAATCTCGTGCTTTATTTTATTTCCTGGAAGTGTAATTCAAAGTTCTTTACAGTTTCTTGTTGACTTGTGTGTTTCGTCAGACAAGCGCTTAGTGCCATTTCTTTGTCAGTAAGGAAATCTCGAATATTTAGTGCTCTTGCATATACTTTATAGCTTTTATTTATAGAACCACTTTAAATTCAATCAAAAGAAATACGGTAAGAGAATCTTTATAAAATCAAAAAATATTCTGATCTTAACGTAGTTTAGTTAAAAACAGATATTAAGAAAATAAATATCTGCTTTAATATTCTTGATTTTTTTTAAAGTGTATAAAAAAAAGAATAAGGGAGAGGAAAGAGGAATAACAATAGTAAAAATTGCAACTGGCTGACTGGTATTTGCATTTATCCTTTAAAAAGATTTAAAAATTATATAAATTTAAAATGGGAAATGATGTCAAGAGAGACAAAGAGAAGAACAAACAATATAATGAGAAAGAGAGAGCTAAGAGATAGAGACTGTATCAGACAGCGACTTTATGACTTTTAGATTTAATTTTTAAGCTATTTATTTATGAATGTTTACGTTTATATTTTTGTTAATATATTCCATTTGCAAAATATTATTTGTTTTAATATTTTTGCTTTGTTATCAACGTTTTTGATTTTTGCTTTAGTATTGCTGTTTTTTCTGTCATCCATTAAATTAACATTGCAGACAATCTTTGCCATACTCAGTACACCGTTAATTAAAGGCTATAAGAAATTTAAGTGTGTTCTATAAAGAAGGCATGAAAGGAATATTTTTTCTTTTGTGTTAACTTTTTTTTTTTTGTTAGAAAATTCTCTGGTTTATTTATAAAAAATATTTAGTGCTAAATGAGCTTTTGTCTATAATTGATTCTTAGATTGTAAAATTGGTAGCCATAACTTTTATTATAAAGAACATACATGTAATGACAAATGAATTTTTAAAAAATTGCATAATTTTGAAGATCTGCGGAAAAAATCTCCAGGGTATTTCTCTATAGATTATTATGACTTGAATGAAATTTGCTAGCTTTCCAGTGGCATTTACAGGCGCTTTCGGCGTAAATTTACTGATATTATTTGTTTAATTTAAATATTGTGCATTATTAAAATATTCGTTACGTATACGTAATACATTATTCGTAATCGATTTCGTAGTCAATTTAAATTACCATTTGTTTTTGCAGCTATGGATAAATGTAAACAGCCGTGCATAAAAAAACCAAATAACAGCAGCAACAAGAAAATAAACTTTTCAAAAGTTTAAACGCAAAATTGGCTAAAGCAAACGGCAACAACATCGAGTGCAACAACAACGACAAGCGGAAGCACAGAAGCAACAATTAAGAGAATTTTTTTCAAGAGCAGCGACTGCATAAGTTGTCGCTGTTGTGTTTTTATAACAACAACAGCAACAACAACAAGCACACAGCAATAACAACAACAAAATACAAAAAAAAATCGCGTGAGTATGAAGCATTTTTACAGCTGTTTAATTATTTGTGTGTGTGTATCTGTGTCTGTGACCGTTTGTTTAAGTTAATAAATAAATTAATAATACTTATTGCAAAGAACAATTGTTGGTGGAAGGAAGGACGAGGAAGCGGGAGCACTTCAAGCATGTGTGTGTAATTAAATGTAGAGATTTCGCGCATGCGGGTAAATTCTATTGAACTTGACAAATATCAGCTTTAAAAGGCTATAAAACTCGCATTGACTGGCCCTTAGTCGCAAAAATTCACAAATAAATGTCCAAAATTACCAGATATAAAGAGATTTGAGAATACAAATTGTTCAATTTAGCCTTATTTAAATTGAATTTGATTTTTATTTGAAACAATTTCAAGTATATTTTTTATTGCCATCAAACATTTTTTTTTTAGAAATTATAAAGCTCAATAGGCAGCTATAAAAAGGTTTGACAATTTGTTAAAAAAAGTATTTAAATTGAATTCGATTTCCATCAACCCTTTTTTTTTAAAATTAAATAGTTTTTGCACCTTTTAACCAAATTAATTTTCTGATTTTGCTAATTGTTTAAATACTTAATCGCAATATAACGAACGACACGTATATTAGGCTTTCCTACACAACTCTCAAATGCAAATGTAATTGTAATTGTAAATACCAGTATTTGGTATTTTCGTATCATGCGCTTATTCAACGCTATCGCTCAACGTTGCAACCTCATAGACTGATTCATTGGATTTTGTGTGTTCGTTTTCATGCCGCAGGCATTTTGCCAAACAACATTGGAAATCTGAAATTTCTGTATGTACGGTTTTGGGAAAAATGCCAAGAAGCGTCATGCCAAAGAGGCAACAATTGAATACTTGTTGCTAGCTTTAAATATCAAGTATACGCAACGTTTGACAACTAAATCGCAAGCAAAGGTGAAGCGCATTCATCATAATCATACACGTAGTTTTGATAAACGATTCAAATTAAAAATTGTGATGCCGGAAGTAGATAATGCGACTCACATGGCATTATCTTAGGCTCTCGCTTGATCTTGGTGCTAATGAAAGATCAAGATCAGTGCAGCCCACAGATAAACAAGAGAGAGAACTACGCTGAGAAACGAGAACTAAGTCTGAAACGGAGACTCGACTAATTCACACATTTATTTCAACATCGCACAATGTGCATAATAGTCACATAGACATACATGCATACATATGTATATCTCTATATAAACAATAATATATATGCATTATTTATAGAGCTAGAGCCGCGACATATAGACAACCACAACCGCAAGATATGTCTATTTTTTTCTTCTTATATTTATTATTATTGTGAATGATAAATTAATGATAATTTTAAGATTACATTTGTAGAAGCAATAAATTTGGTGCGCGACTTGTGGTTTTATTATTTCTATATTTGTTGCTGTTTTAACAATAAACCAACACGTTACACAGTTTTAAGATTAATAGCGACATTTTTACATCGATTAGCATCAGTCCCGAGGCTCCAATAATGTTATGAATCATAGCGGAAGAAAGAAAAAAATGCTGGCTCATATGATTTTGTTTTATTAGAAAGCGAAACCTTACAGAAATTCAGTCTTAAAAGGCATGCATTTTGAGATTTGGAATTAGGTTGAGAAATTACTACATTTATACGGAGTATGAATTTGCACGACAAATACAACACACGATGATTCACAAACTAACAGAAATCTCAATGAATTTAAATTTATTTGATGAATTAAGTTTAAGGCAGAATTCATAGTCAACTTTTGTGTGTTGGTCGAATTCATGAATTAGTGTTTATTCTCACATTATTTATAGTATTTCATGAATGCGAATAAAAGGAAACTAATCAACTTTTGGCTTAATAAGC
The DNA here is from genome assembly GCA_037043405.1 of Drosophila subquinaria. Lineage (NCBI taxonomy): Eukaryota > Metazoa > Arthropoda > Insecta > Diptera > Drosophilidae > Drosophila > Drosophila subquinaria. The sequence goes on along the minus strand of JBAMBL010000337.1, from coordinate 208,128 downwards.
TTAAGACGCTATTTAAAAACAGCCTAGTGCTTTAAAAACTTTCATTGACTGATTAATGACCGCAAATGGCATTAGAAATTGTAATCGCGGGCCTATTCTAAGTTTTTCGAGCTAGCCAAGTTGTCGCCTGTGATTGATGAGCTGGCGCCAAGTTGTTCATCATATTCATATGAGTTTTAAGCTAATTAATGAAATCACCCTCTGCCTACTTGCCTGCCTGCCTGCCTGCCTGCTGTTCACAATTGAAATGCTATCAATTTCAAATGCCAACAATAACATATGTGAAACACTTGATTACTCGACTCAAGATGACCAAATCGATTCATGTCGACAAACAATGCACAACAACAACAACTTGTTTTTGAGTGTGTGCTTGTATAACATTTGACAGTATAATCACTTGAAAATGCCAGTTATAAGAACTGGCAACGTTCTTAAAGCTCCTCAAGTGCTGCCATTTGACGTTTAATTGCTATTTAACAATTTTTGTATTCTTCAATATGGTTTTTTTTGTTTCTATTTTACTTCGTCGTCAATGACAGAGCGTCAAAATCAACAATTAGGTTCGCTAATAAGCGAGTCTCAGATCAATGCCAAGTTGGTTTCCATTCGGCATCAATCTCTCAATGGCTCTCGACGTGTTCTGTCTAGACTTTAGATACCCTCGGGGGTGAATGGCTTCCGCAATGACTCTAAGCTTTTGAATCTAAAGAAATTCGACCATTCAGATTCAGATTCAGTTTCAAATTTTTCGCTTGCTGTTGTGGTCTTCATGAATTTATTCTTTTGTGAGTGGATTATTGAAAGTGGATTGGGATCTGATAAGTAAATTAACTTGAACAACCCGTGTACCAATTGATAACGTTCCAGTAGTTCAATGTAGTTCAATTTGGCAGTTTATAAATATTGAAACTATAATCTTAAAATAAGTTAAAATTAAACTTAATTTTTAAATAATACCAAAATTATAAGACTAGATTAAAAATCTAATTCAAGTCCCCGAGAACTAAAAAAGCGATGAAATCTACAAAAACTGTTCTCAAAATCAGTTCAACTCACATATACTTCAAATTCCCCTATGGTGGCCAATTCGTCATAACCGGATTGCCTATCGATAACGATAGCTCTTTTGGAGGCTTCAGATTTATGCGATAATCGTCTGCAAATTATATGGAAATAGATCCAATTGAAATCAGTTTATTTCACGCCGAACCACTCGAGGCTCTTTTGGCTACGAGTAGTTTCCAATTAATTGATGTTTCTGTTTTTTGGCAGGTGGTTTGCAAGCTCAAATTGAGGCTATCAATAAAAACTAACAGCAACAGCAACAAAATCCAACAATTTTACCGTACAATGTCAAAGTTTTTTCTCTCTCTTTTTTCACTTTTATGTTTCCCTTTTTCCCCCGCGTGTTTTGTGGTTTTTGTGCGGTTTTGTTTTTGTTTAAAGCTGACTTTGGGATTGTTATTTGAATTTGTTTGCGGCTTGTGACTGCCGCCTCAGTGGCTGGGCACGTTTTGAGCTCATCTCGTGGTTTTCGTTTTAGTTATTTTTTCACTCTTACTCTGTTTTTATGGGCGAAGCCGGTAAGTGCTTATGGTAATCGTTGAGCCCTTTTGATTAATGCCTTTTGGCTTTCCCAAATGAAGAAACGACGAAAGACCGAAGAAATAAAGAAAAATGAGAATTGCCTGTTGTCGCGTGGCCAGACAATGACTAATGCTACGTTTGTTGTTGTTGTTATTGTTATTGTTACTCTTCTCGCATTTGGTCTCACTTTCGCTACACGTTTTTTTGTTTTTTTTTTACGCTATCTACGTGGGGGGTTAATTAACTTTGTGCGTAAGGCGAGAGGAATAATGCCGGGAGCCCCCTTGCTGAGTTAGGCAAACAAATTGCACTAACTTGTGTCTTATTATTTAATAACAAAATAAATAAACTGAAGCCGACAACTTAACAGTCAACGTTTTCTGAGTGTGTGTGTGTGCGTGTAGACCAACTTAACTCTTTTTGTTCCACAGCTTGTCGGCGCTTTGCTGCGCAACTATTTTATGGCCATGTTACGCTCCTTGTGCTTAGATCCTTCAGTCGAGGCGCATTTCCAATTAGGAACAATCAATGTCGCCGCAAGATGACAAAGGGCGCGACCAACAACAACTGAAAGGGCACAGGGCACACCTTGACCTCAGGCCTCAGAGAGAGGAGAGAGGAGAGAACAGTTTATCATCCATAACGTCATAACTTTAAATTTGATTGCTCGAGGCTGCATTTCGTTTAATTATCATCGAGTGGCAATGATTAAGTTGATTCAACTGTTTCGTCTAAATAAAATGGGAATATGTTAAAATAAAGTGAATGGAAAAGACGGTAATTAATTGAAATAGAAGTCAAATGAAGAAAGATTTATGTAAGTGTTATTCAAACGAATTTAATTGATTTCTCCTAAACGGATTTGTTCAGAACAAATCAACATTTACCGAAATTCTTACAAAAAGTGAAAGCCCAAAACAGGTCTTTATAGATTTATTACCAAGCCGATCATTTGTGTCTCGATAAATTCGACAAATATGGGATATTGTAACAAGTTCGAAATAGTCATTTCTATTTTTATGCATTGATTAAAGAGTTTCATAATAAACAGCATTCTAAAAGTATCGAGTAAGTTATTGATATTATGTTGTTTTCAGCGCTTATTTTAACTATTAGATACTTTTTGTGACTTGTCATTTATTTACTCATCTTTTTATTGATTTTATTTATGATATGGATATTTTTATGAATTTGTAGCTTTTTTATGAACAGAAATTATTTAAATTCGTCACGATGACAATTCACAATTATTATATTCTCTATCTTCCTCTCTCTGTTCCTCTCACTCTTTTTTCTGTATATCTGTCTCTGCTTTTCCTAGTGTTTTTTTTTATCAGACATGTATGAACATTTCCCAGTGATTCAACATTCATTGCACCCTTTTTTGTTGTTGTTGTTATTATCGTTGTTGTTGTCGTTCGATTTGGCGTTGTTTAAGGCCAAGTGCTGGCAGTCATTAACCCATAAATTTTTATTTATTACGCTCGAATTTTTTCTGTGCTTTTGCTGAACAGAGATCGGATCGATTTGCCAGGCAGTCGAACCTCTGACTGCACAATGATTATGTTCATTGGGTGAGACTGCAATCAGACGCCGTTTTTACAGCACCATGTTCTCTCTGTCCTATTAATATGTACATGAATATATAAAATCGATGACTAGCAGAAGATTAAATACCCTTCAAATAGTTTCAGCGGCAGCTGATTTTTTGATCTACTGAGAAACACAATTTTATTTAAATAGTCTTATTAAAGAATAATGTAATAAGGTTCTTCAATACCAAAATTACAGTTGCTAGAGAAGCGAACTAGAGAACGAGGTCGTTTTTGATAAACTTAAACCAACTTGAACGCGGCAGAATGGAATTTCTATTTATGGACGCAATGAGTCTAGAGAGATTGTAAGATAGTAGTTGAGCAAATAGCCCGAGAAAAACAAACGCCGGACAAGAACAAGTTGACGTTGCTTTTTTGTTTTTTGCTCTTTGCATATCGCTTTAATTTAATCGCTTGGCCCGTTGTATAATATATATATTTTTGTACCTTTTTTTCAACCAAAAGCTGTTTTTAGCTGTACTTGTATGTATTTTTAAATGGCCTTGGACTGCAACGCCGCCTGTTTTGTTGGCTGGAGAAGATCTTGGAGCCAAAAAAGTCGATGTTGTCGACGTCGTGCTTTAATAATAAGTTGATCATACTAACTAGTTTTCGATTGTTGTTAAAGTTGTAGATGCTGTATCAAATTTTCTCTTCAAGGACATCCATTTGCATAGTCTGTTTTAGGGCTGAGCTTAATTTGCTATTCTGTCAGAGAATTAAACATTTTCATCTGTAATTCTCAATTAGTTTAAGCACAAGTTTGTTTATTTTCTTTTATTATTAAAGAATTTGTTTGCTGTGTTACATCAAAATTTATTTTTGCTCTTTGTATTTCAAAATGAAAATGAGTTAAGATGTAGTGAATGAGAGTGTTTGATTAGAAAATACCCTGTAATTGCCTATTGTATATAGGGTATGTAAATTCTAATTAATTCTTTGATCAATTTGCTTTACGACATTGTCTTAATATACAGTCGAACTTCCCTAACTCGAATCACCATTATCCAAGAAAAAAGTTCGAGTTAGGGAGACTTCGAGTTAGGGACATATTTTTTTTTAGTTTTTTGAAAGAAGCTACAAATGCATTCATTCATGCATACATTTCAAATTTTCCTTTTTGTTATTTTCAACAAAACAGGGTTCCAGTTTGATCAAGATCTGTCGATACTCTCAAAAATTGGTTTTTTCGTTCTTTTGCTGTATCCAGGAGAAGTTTGCGATTCAAATGTCAGTCATAATTGGTATTTCACTTGCTGATATAATGAAAAATGTTTCTGCTGAGTTACCGCATTTTTCAGCAACTTTAATATATTTGGTCTACTTTCAAATTCCTTAACTACTAATAAGTGTGAGTATTTCTTTTAACATTTTTTAACATTTTAATACGCTGATGCGCTGACAAAGAAGTACATTTCGAACATCTTTTCTAAAGCTAATTCACCAGCCTATGTAATTGTTGATGCGATATTCTATCACATTGCATCACCATATGCTAATGTACATCAATATTACATTTCCAAACGAGCCGGTAACAAAAGCATAAAACAGAAACGAAAAAAAAATCAAACTTACAGAAGCACGGGCCAATATTTTTGACTACATTTAACTTTTTTTAAATTAAATAATGAATAGCCAAAAATTGCTAAACAAATAAAGTAATCTGAACTTTGTTTCTACAAAAGATGTTTACATAAATTTAAGCAACCCGACGGCTTATGCTTATAGGGTATAATGAGAATGGCAACTAAAGCTCAAATATCAACTGCTGCTGGGACTGAGAATGAACGCATTAGAAATGTTTTCTCTTTCACCCGTGAGAGACTGAGAGACAGAGAGACAGACAGTCAACCAGGCAAAGATGCATGGCAGCCAAAGTGTCGAGACGGACTCTAGCGACTCTCCTGCAGTCTATTTAGTGCGACTGCTGGTGGCACCAAGTTGGCCACTTGGGTGAGACTGGGTGGCTGGTGGCCCGGTGTTGGCTGTGGATGGCTTTAACTGGTTCCCAGGCAGGTTGCAGCCTGGTGGTTGCCTGGTTGCCTTTCTGTCTGGCTGCCTCGTTGTCTGCCACTGCACGCAAAGTGGTTTAACTGGTATTATTATTAATATTAGTAATGCCAACTAGAGTGTCTAGCTATGCACATAAATATATGTACATCACATATACAAATACATATACTACGTAGTCGTTTCGTTTAAGTCAAGTTTATTCTGTGGCTGAGCCTGCCAACGGCATTCCAAACTAAATCGAGCTAATTTCAAAACTCGTGCGACGCGACGTATACGTAATAAATAAGTCTGCTCGTATTATTATCTGCTTGTTTCTCTCTCTCTCTCTCTCTGTGTCTGTCTGTCCCTCCGTCCGTCTATGTGTGTGTGTTAAATGTCATTATTACGATGTTTACCGTTAAATGATTATGTAAAGTGACAGTTCTTGTTGTTTACACGTGGCTACGAACAACGAACAACAAACGACAAAACACAACGAAATGGGGCGAGAAATTAGAGGAATGAACGAAACGAAAAGAATCTGGGGTATATGTGTAATTAAACACAGAAATTTGTCTGTAATTTAAAGCCTGATTTCAGTAGTTAAAACTGGCGATAAGAGAAATTAAACTACAGAGCAGTATTTGTAGCCAAAAATTAACAAATTCTGTACAAACTTATAAAGATGGAAACTAAATGTTTTTTAACTAATTATTGAGTAAAATGATTTTTCGAATATTTGTAGCTATCTCTAGAGAATAATATTAATAATTACTTATTGTGTAATTAATAAGAATATTACTTTTCTAGAGAATGATTAAATTAATAATCATGCTTTGTGATTCAAGGGGATTACGATACATACTTGTTTAAAGATGGAGAAATCTATGAGACTCAAATCATTTTCCTTATCGACTATGCAACTAGTTTGATTCATTGATAACGTTTTTTTAAATCTATTTGGAATAATGTAGACATGTTCTATGTTAATACTGAACCTTATTTTCTTTCAAATCCCTCAGGTATAGAACTCATATATATTCAATTTTTTCTATGTTTATACAATATTTTAGAGTTGCTTTTTTTGCTTTGCTTTGTACATATTTGAATTTCCGGAGTACGTCATTGCTCAATCGAGAACTGCTTGATATTGCAATTCCCGCTATATAACTATCTCTCACGCTCTCGCTCTGTCGCTCACTTTATTTGCTATGCGAATTGAATTGAATCTCTTTCGAATTTTCGTGATAGACCGAGCAAAGGCGGAAATTGTATTTCCTGTTTGTTCTGTTCCATATGCGAGTTTTGAATCTGGAACCCTTTTTGTGGATGCTAGACGCATCCTAACAAGACTGATGGCTACTCTCCAAATACGATGGCAACGGTAGAAAGGAGGAGAGGGAAGGGAAGGATAAAGAGGTGGTAAACGGGGGGAGGGTGATAACTTCTCGCTCTTGATGCCTTTTGGCGGCCGTTATGTTGCACATGTGGCGCGCATACAAGTATTTCCCCATCCAGATCTATTTTTAGAAAATCCAGTTTTTTTGACACCAACAACAAATGCAACAACAAGAAAACGCCAGTGCTTTGCATGCTTTGAAATGGAGCGCAGTTTCAGTTTCAGTTTTTTTCGCTCACTTTTTGTTCCAAAATGCAACAAATTTTTAGCAACGACCTCAAAGGGCAGGCGCCATTCAGTCATCCAGTCAGTCAGTCAGTCATCCATTCATTTAGTCATTCATTCAGTCAGTCAGTTAGTCAGTCACTCAATCAATCAGTTTACAGAGCCCTTCACTTTCACACAGAGCGACAGCTTGCCAGCTTGCCTGTTATGGCCAGGCTCAAAGACTCGTTGACTGAATGAACTGGATAGACTCTGCGCCTCAGTCTCTGTTTCTGTCTCTCTCTCTCCCGTTTCTCTCCCGTTGAAATGCCAAAACGTCGCATCGATGTCATGTGTCTCCTTTTGCGGGACGACACGCCGCGGCGCCAATTTCTGCCTCTGATGATGACGACGACGATGACGATCGCTGGTCTGAAGTTGAAGTTGCAACAGTTGTTGTTAAAGCTCTGCGGCAGTGCCACAACGACGCCTTCTTTATTGTCTGTTTGAAAGTGAAATTTTGTTGTGCTCAACACATGTGCTACTACTATCCCCTTTATACCCCATTCCCCATTTATGCCCCAAACGATTCACTGCTCATAAACAGCCTTGGCATTGTACTCATATTGCTGACATTGTTTGTTGTCGCCCCAACGTTTCGAGAAGTTGTCAGCTAAGTTGCAACGCTAAAGAAAGTAGTAGAATTTTTCAACACACAATTTATACATATTTTAAAAATGATAATTGTATTGTGTATCCCATAAAAAAACCTTTTTACGAGGTAAAAGTCTAGTGACGAAAACATTTTCATGCCCCAAAATTTCTGATATTCAATTTTGTGACGAATAATATTAAGTTTTACACATAATTTTTTTTAAACAAAATTTTGGCAAAATAAAGGTATGCCTAAGAGCCCTTCGAAATACCTTTCAACGACATATAGATCGCATCTGTAGCGTCTATCGTTTGGATGCTATGGGGGCTTAAATTTTAGCGGTTTTTAGCGATTTCCCGCTAAACTAGCAATTTTCGAAAAGTCGTAGAACAAACGATTCTATATTTTTGATTATAAAATGATTTATCTGCCGCAAAAAGAATTTACCACTTGCAAGCAGTTTATTTCCGCATTACGCAGCAGTGTACATACTGCATATGTACATGCAGTAGTGTAAAGGTAAAAGGTATATTCAGTTAATAGGTAATATCTTGTCCAAACGAATTTTGACAGATATGGGCTAATCCTGAGTTGCGGACGTTACGTTTGCACGCAAATTTTCATGTTTAAACTGATACAGCTCGCGTTCAGATTGGTGAATTTAAATGAAATTTTCTGAGCAATGCATTTCATTGAAAGTACTCTTAAACCTGTTTTGAGAAAAAAGCCTAACTGTTTTTGAAAAAAAATTAGGCTTGCTGAAAGTTACCCGTTGCGGCCGTTACAAAGAGTGGAAGTCGATTTGAGGTTAACGTACATTTGCACATATATTAGCGAATTTTGCATAGTAAACAAAAAATATCCAAATACAAAAAATTAAGTGGAATATATGACCATATCAATCCATCATCAAAATAAAGATAAGTAGTCTCCTTAATTAAAAATTTTAGTTTTTGTCTGTTGCGGACGTTACGTTGCGGACGTTACACTTTTTACACACACACTTAATTATTAATATTATTAATATTTTTTCGATATTTTTATCTTAAATAAAAGAAAATTAAACAAAGTTTAAGTCTCTAAACACTCAGACGACCGTTTTGCCCACTATTTGGCCATTGAAAATACCCCTTTTTTGAAGATTTAGAGGCAAAAAGAGGAATTAATCTGGCCATGAACAACCAAACCACCGTAAAATCATTTTGATTTTGTAATTTGAACTGACTTACAACAAAAAACAACTATTATTATTTAACAAAATCATTGTACAATATATAACGAGTATTTTAACAGTGACATTGTGTTCTTAAATCGCCAAAATATGAGTTATATGTCACCTGTAGCTGTTTACCTTTTTCAAAAATCGTTGAAGGTATGCCTAAGAGCCCTTTTCAACGTACCTTTATTAAGAATGTAACTTAAGTGCACCTGATTACCTCTATCGTTTGGATGCTATGGAAAAAGTCGTAGAACAAACGTTTCTAGGTTTTTGAGCGGGAACAAGTCCTCATTCAAACTTTTAAGCTAAATCAACGATTTGATCCAAACAAACAAACAAACAGACAAACAAACAAACAGACTGACTTTTCATCTCGTTTTGAGAAGGGCACCAAAAATTTCAAAATTAATTATCTTCTGAACCAGTGATCGGATTTTGATGATCAAGTTGTCATTCGACGCGTATTTTTGATTAAAATAGTAAAAAATTAAGAAAAAAATCCTCTCCCACTTACACCGGTTTATCTCACGAACCAGGTGAGTTTTCAAAAATCTTAGTATGCACATTTGTAAGTTAAATTGATACCTTTCGATCAGTATTTAACTCGACCTGATCGGACAGTCATAGCAAATTTTCCATTCTTCCTGTGTATATATGCTAGTCGCTTTCGCACACTTCGTGCTGCTTTCGTCACTAGCGCGGACTGCTGTCCGCAGTGATTGAACCAGAATTAATTTTAAATAAACAGAATAAAAACTTTCTTTCTCTTAAGAATCCGAGTCTATTAGCTTAAAAAAAACGTGCAGTAAACAAATTAGACATTGCGATCTCATCGACTTCCCACACACTTTATAAATATTTTCAAAACCAAGAAACATTTATAAATATTCGCACAAATGTTTACAAAGTTCTAAAAATAATTTGCTAAACAATTTTAGAAAATGCTGAAAAGAATTTCGAATATCTTTCCCTACTTACAATGCAAGATTCAAGTAGAGCACTTGAAAGAAAATACTACTAAAAAATATGGAAAATCAGAAAAATCAGAAAAATACGCGTCATATTTGTTTTACAAAATTCTTAGTTGAATTAAATAAAATAGTTTGCTTACACATATAAAAAAAATATAAGTATCTGTTCTCTATTATTTAGATAGAAATGGTATTATTAAAGAGAAATTTACTTAATATGTGCTAACTTTAATGGTTAACCTTGTCAACTCAGCTTAGTTGTGCATCATTTGGTTTTTTGAAGGAGAACAAAATCATCATCTTGTGACGCCTTTTTAACAATATTCTAATCAACAGATTGTGCAAATGGAGAACGGAGATTGGCGAAAAAAAAAGGTGCAGGAGTTGAGTATTGAGAAACATTTTGTCGGCGACCAGCGATTGCATCATGATCAGGGACGGGTTCGTTAAGGAAGGGGGAGAAGGGGGCAACGACACATTTGCAACAGTTGAACAGTTCGTTTGCCTTGTAATTTGATTTGAATGTTGTTCGGAATGGCCTGCCAAGCGTTGAGGCATTAGGCTAAATGTATTAGGACTAAAGTTTTCCTTCTTTTCTCTGCTCATTCTTTCTCTCTCGCTCTCCTTCCCTCTTTCTCTGTGTCCTGTGTCATTCACTGGGCAGGCAATCAACTCGACCCGACAATAGAGCGTGACACATTTTTTCTGCATTCTCAATATCCTTCAGAGTATATATGTAAATATTCCGAGGCGTTTGTCATTTGTCATCGCCATTTGACACCAAGTCCTTTATCTCCGAGTAGTTTTAACGAGTATCTATTTCTTTAGGCAAATCTTGTGCTGTTAATTTTAACTATACTTTAGTCCCTTAGTACTTTAATTTCAATCAACAAATCGCTTGCAAATCACACTCTTGGGTCCGATAATCCCTTCAAGTGTTTTCGCATTTTCCACATTTTGAAACATTAAGCAAATGGCCTATGAACCCTTTTATTAATGTGGTCAAAAAGATGCTTAAGGCAAATGTTGACAACGTTTTATAACTGGATGAGTGGGCGTGGATGTTTGCTGATGGGCGTTGACTTGTTGATGATTGATGACACTCAATGGATGTCCTTAACTGAAAATTTTCCAATCAGTTTACTTGTGTAAAGGATAGATGATAGCGAAGTTCATTCAACTTTAACCTACATTCTGAAAAGTTTTTTGCGAATTAAAACTATTTATTTGTTCTTTTGGGCACTTTACGATAAGTCTTTTTGCGGTTAACTTTTTTTGCGGGGGGCCTAAAAGTCATTAAAAGTATATCAAATTTGTACTCTTAAAAACAAATTGATTTGATATTCCAAAAATGTATTCAAAGGCGACTTTTTAATTAAATTTGAGGTTTTAATGGACAAAAATAAAGGTTGTACATGAGTAAAAGCTACAAAATTGCCAACCAAGCAACAGAATCGACTAGTGAGTACTCTATAATAAACTAATAATATAATAAACTGCAAGTATGGTTTTTATTAACCAAATTTAAATTAGAGAAAGGAAGATACAATTTCAAATTTAATCTGAAAAGCTAGTTTGAAATATATTTTAAAATAATGTATGTTAATAATATCCCATAAAAAAAACCTCTTTACGAGGTAAAAGTCTAGTGACGAAAACATTTTCATGCCCCAAAATTTTTGATATCCAATTTTGTGACGAATAATATTAAGTTTTACACATAAATTATTTTAAACAAAATTTTTGCACTCGGCACATTGCGCTAAAATGTCTCAATTCTTCAGACCAAATAAAACTCACTGTTTTGCGCTGTGCCGAATGTAAAGATTTTGTTTAAAATAATTTATGTGTAAAACTTAATATTATTCGTCACAAAATTGGATATCAGAAATTTTGGGGCATGAAAATGTTTTCGTCACTAGACTTTTACCTCGTAAAGAGGTTTTTTTTATGGGATATCAGAAATTTTAAAATTGCAATATTTGATGTGATTTGATGTGTAGATTTTTCTTAAATTGTCAAAATGTGGGAAAAAATACCTTATTTAACCTGTAGCTAAGAGCTAGTAAGAGCTCTTCAAAATATCTTTTCAACGTTATATAGATCGCATCTGTAGCTTCTATCATTTGGATGCTATGGGGGCTTAAATTTGAGCGGTTTTTAGTGATTATCCGCTAAACTAGCGATTTTTCGAAAAGTCGTAGAACAAACGATTCTATATTTTTGATTATAAAATGATTTATCTGCCGCAAAAAGAATTCACCACTTGCCAGCAGTTTATTTCCGCATTACGCTGCAAGCAGTGTACATGCTGCATATGTACATGCAGTAGTGTAAAGGTAAAAGGTATATTCAGTTAATAGGTAATATCTTGTCCAAACGAATTTTGACAGATATGTGTTATATGTCAAAAAACGCGGAATCAAATTGCCTATAATATATAACATATTTTAAAGTGATTTCATGTGTAGATTTTTCTTAAATCGCCAAAATATGGAAAAAAATACCTTATTTCACCTGTAGCTGTTTACCTTTTTACTTAAAAAAAACGGTGAAGGTATGCCTAAGAGCCCTTCAAAATACCTTTTCAACGATATATAGATCGCATCTGTAGCTTCAATTTTAGCGGTTTTTAGCGATTTCCCGCTAAACTAGCGATTTTTCGCAAAAGTCGTAGAACAAACGTTTCTAGATTTTTGATCGGGAAAAGTCCTCATTCAAACTTTTGAGCTAAATCAACGATTTGATCCTAACAAACAGACAAACAAACAGACAGACTGACTTTTCATCTCGTTTTGAGAAGGGCACCAAAAATTTCAAAATTAATTATCTTCTGAACCAGTGATCGGATTTTGATGATCAAGGTGTCATTCGAAAAAAAAAAAAAAGTTCCAACGGCCCCATTAGCTCCAATCATTTAAATTTTGCCCCTCCCACTTACACCTGTATATCTCACGAACCAGGTGAGTTTTCAAAAGTCTTAGTATGCACATTTGTAAGTTTAATTGATACCTTTCGATCGGTATATAGCTCGACCTGATCGGACAGTCATAGAAAATTTTCCATTCTTCCTGTGTATATATGCTAGTCGCTTTCGCACACTTCGTGCTGCTTTCGTCACTAGCGCGAACTGCCGTCCGCAGTGATAAAAGTACGCTTCTTTGTCGATCACTTGAAAGATAAAATATCGATAATATTAATTGTGCCAAGTTTAAATGCGGAAGTAGTTTTTAAACGTTAAGCTGTAGCTAATGTAGGGCTTTTAAGCAAACACAAACACACACACGCAAATATACAAAAATTTAGTATTTAAATTTATATTCAAATGTGTGTGTGTGTGTATACGTATGCATATTAATGACAGATCGGACTGACAACCCGGCAGTCGACAGTTGAATTTGTCGCGTCGTCTCACGCAGCATTTTTATATGTACTCGTATTTGTAGTTTATTGTATAGTTAGTTGTAGTTGTAGTTGTCTGTCCGCCCGATTGCCCGCCCACTGCCCGGTTGCTTTAGCCTGTATGTCTATCTGTTTGTGTGTTTTATCATGTTTGTTTGTAAAAATATGTAATGTCGTGTTAGTTTATCCAATGGCGTGCCGTCGTGTCTATTTTTAGTGCACAAGCTTTATTTTTAGACTGCCAACAACAACAACAGCAACAGCAACTACTTCAACTTTAACTGCATTAAGTGCAAGCAAAGCAATAAAAACAAAAGGCAAACGCCTCAATGCATTTGCAACTTGTTGCGCCAAGTCAGAGCAGCGCAAAGATAAAGAGAGTGTGTGTAAGGGTACAAGACGTGGGGTTGGGGGGAGAGAGAGAGAGAGTGAGTGGCCACTGCACGTTGTGGCTACGTGATGTTTTTGTTGGTTAAGTTACACAACTTCCAGTCTCCTGCTCTGTTGTCTGAAGCGCTTACGCTCTCCCTCTCTTAATGTGCTCTATCTGCACTCAGTATCTGGCAACGCTGCCATTTGCGCTCTGTGTGCATTTGCATTTGTATTTGCATTTGTATTTTTATTTGATTTCGTTAAACGTTTTATCACGTCGTCGTTGTTGTCGTTAGGTTTAAAGTTTACTTTGTAGTTGTTTTTCGCTGCTACTTCGTCGTCGTCGTCGCTGCCGCCGCCGCCGCCGCCGCCTCCTATTTCTTCCTCGTCTTCTATTTCTTGTTTTTGCTCGATTTGTTTTTCTCTCATATTTTCTTTGAATTGTGAATTCTATTTTTAGACCCATTGGTCTCCGTTTAGCGCATTATTTCGCTCTCTGTTTACATTAAAAATATTCAAATTGTTGTCACGTACCAAGTTCTTAATAGGTTACGTTATGTGTTTATTTAACTCACTTTGATTAGCTTTTGTGAAAAGCACAACAAAAGACACGCTTACGGGGTTTCTACTACTATTGTTGTTGTTGTTGTTGTTGTGACTGTGGTTGTGATTGTTGTTGTTGTTGTTAAACAACTATAATAAAGCTCCGTTACAAAGTACATATCCTTTAGATATTTTCTTTAATGGATTGAGAAACACTAAGATAACATGTGATATGCAACTTAGGGAGAAGAGTATAAAAAAAATAAACGGAAATTTAGAAATTTAAATTTGCAATGCTTGGGAATTGAATCCAAACTATAAATCGATTCTAATATCGAAATGTATCGAGTCTTATATCGTTTTATATCGAGTCTTCCAAACAGATAAAATCATCATCTTAGTGAACAATTTGCCTGCTTAAATAAATAGAATATGATGATTTCTGTCTAGATTGTTTTTGAGAATTTATTAGTTTGGTCTTTTGGAATTTGGTTGTTTGTATGTGCTTCGTAGCTTTCAACTTTTAACTTTGTTACCCAATAACTTTTAAAGCACTAAACTTGAAAACTCATCATCTATGAAGTGCCTGTAGATGGAATCGAGGATCGCTTTTAATGTTTTGGATGGTGATTAATGTAACTTTTGTGACTTTTTGATATCATTGGCAACCTTCTTGATCGCAGGCGGTATTCGCTTGGCCACCCCAGGTTGTGAGCTAAGGAACGATATCTCGAAGAGAGCCGGTCGACTCGAATAGACATTGTGGAGCATGCTGATGAACCAGAAGAGTAAATCATCCATGTTCTGTATGGTGCATTGGGCAAAGACGGCGCCCGCATCTCGGCCATGTTGATGGGAATCAAAGAGGGCAACAATCGAGGCACGAAAGTCAAAGGTCATCATAACTGTGCGACTGTCGGCAATGATGGCCGCAAATAGATGCGATGTCATGTCCCGGCCACTTGTTGTGCCCGCCTGCTGAAAGACCTGCAATGTTATCTGAAAGATCCGGGAGAGCTGCATGGCAACGTTGCGATTGTACATGGGATTACTGGGATCGGCCTCCATGTGGGTGTAGAACCACTCCTCCAGCCGAAAGTTCATCTTGTGCTGTGAACGTATCGCCGATATTGCATCTGGTATATTTAAATTCAGATTTCTGGCCAGCGGCGTATGTGCTGTGATCACATTGTGATAGACATTGTTGCCATCGTTCATAGCATTGCCGAATAGTTCCCAGCCGCGTGGTGGCAACTCTGCCACACGATGATAGAACCTCTCCGCCTTGGCTACCTTATCGGCGAGTATCAATGAGATCAGGGTGCAGGAATTGGTGCCACTCTGTTGGAACTCCCCAAAGCGTGACTGGCAAAAGTCGCGTGGGAACCACCAGATGTTCAAATTGTCGATCTGCTCGTGTATGGCCATCCTGGAGGTGGGGGTACTGCGCTCGAAACTGTTGCTAAAGTCTGTATCATCATCATTGGATAATGTGATGAGATGGATAGTCATAAGAGGAGAGAGTCTTGGGATATGATATCATGAGATGATTACCGTGCGCTGTCCCTTATGTTTCGTACTGCTGCAGTCACATAATTCACGTCACGTTAAGTCACCGTCACTGCAAGAGCGAGCTTCTTAGTTGCTTCTTCTTTCCTTTTTTTGGTTAGCCAAACATTGAATTTTTGGGTGTCTTTTTGCCGGAGGAGTGTTGAAACGAAAACGATAAATTTTGATAAGAAAACAACAAAATAAAAGGATCCCTAACAAACAACAAACATGATGTGTGAGACTAGACAGTAAACTGAATGAATAACTGAAACTATTCTCAAAATACAGTTACCCTACAAAGCTTTTCAAATGTTCTACTTGAATTTCTTTTCATTTTTCTTTTTGAAATTTTTTCTGTTAAAAAAGAAGTTGAAGAAAATGTTTTATACTTAACAGTGCAACAATTTCAATTAGTTTGTTGGTATTATTAAATTTTTCATTAACTTCATTTCATTCATCGTCATTTCTGGTTTTGCCTCATGCCACGCGGCGTATACGCATTTTGTCGTATCGGCTTCTGGGACTTTGAGAAATGGCGTCGTTTAGACATTTCGCATTTTGCCAAGTGTCAAATAGCTGCGCAAATATTTATTACAGATTGGCAAACGAAATGGCGCCCAAAAGTAGATTTACCCAATCCCCGACGACACTCCTCTTCCTCTTCCTCCTCGTCCTCCTCCCCTCTAGAGTCAATCTTTTGTGGCTGGTTCTAATTTTAAATTGCAACATTGGCAAAACAAATAATAGAATAACAAACGATTGCGAAACGTGAAGTGTGTCGGAAATGCTAATTTGTTTCGTTGGGTGGGGTGCTTAGAGATACAGATACACTAATGTGAAGAAGAAGAGAGTATAAAAGATGATGAGCGAAATAGAGAAAGTATGAAAAGAAAGGAACAATTAACTAGCTATATCACTGCGGACGGCAGTCCGCGCTAGTGACGAAAGCAGCACGAAGGGTGCGAAGGCGACTAGCATATATACACAGGAAGAATGGAAGATTTGCTATGACTGTCCGATCAGGTCGAGTTATATACCGATCGAAAGGTATCAATTAAACTTACAAGTGTGCATACTAAGACTTTTGAAAACTCACCTGGTTCGTGAGATAAACAGGTGTAAGTGGGAGGGGCAAAATTTTAATTATTGGAGCTAATGGGGCCGTTGGAGCCTTTTTGAATTTTCGTTGATGTTTTTACAATTCTCATCAAAAATACGCGTCGAATGACACCTCGATCATCAAAATCGGACAACTGGTTCAAAAAATAATTAATTTTGAAATTTTTAGGGGCCTTCCGAAAATGAGATGAAAAGTCAGTCTGTCTGTGTGTTTGTTTGGATCAAATCGTTGATTTAGCTTAAAAGTTTGAATGAGGACTTGTTCCTGCTCAAAACCCTATAAACGTTTGTTTTCTACGACTTTTTCGAAAAAAAGCTAGTTTAGCGGGAAATCGCTAAAAACCGCTAAAATTAAAACCCTTATAGCAGTCAAACGATAAAAGCTACAGATGCGATCTATATATCGTTGAAAAGGTATTTTGAAGGGCTGTTATGCATACCTTTTAACTTTTTTTCTAAAGTACATAGGTAAATTGCTACAGGTGACATAAGGTATTTTCCCCAACATTTTGGCGGTTTTTGAGAAAACGCCGCTAACGATTTTTTTTAAATTTCAATATGTTTTAGTTTGTAAAATTTCGCGTTTTTTGATATATGACACAAAAAATTTTACCGATAGGTTTGGAAGATATAACCTATTAACTGAATATATACGTTTTACTTTGAATTGGAATAGGGCAGCAGCAACAAAGTGTCATAGCAGCCAGTTTGTTTGTTTGGATAGCTTAAATGTTTGAATGAGGACTTGTTCCTGTTCAAAAATCTAGAAACGTTTGCTCTACGACTTTTGCGAAAAATCGCTAGTTTAGCGGAAAATCGCTAAAAACCGCTAAAATGGAAACCACCATAGCATCCAAACGATAGAAGCTACAGATGCGATCTATATATCGTTGAAAAGGTATTTCGAAGGGCTTTTTTAATGCGGAAATTACCTGTTAGCTGAATACATACATTTTACTTAGAATGGGAATAGGATAGCAGCAGCAAAGTGTCATAGCACCCAGAGTTTAAGAGTGCTGATAGCTTTTGCGCTGGGCATCTGTGTTTGTAAAGGGGACCAGTGTTGCCAGACAATTTGCTTTAGCTTGTACAAACAATAATCAAAGTTGACAAAGCTACATATACTGTCAAAAAATATTGCAATTTCAAAATTTCTGAGGTCTTATTCAAAAATTTCTGATATCCCACAAAAAAAACCTCTTTACGAGGTAAAAGTCTAGTGACGAAAACATTTTCATGCCCCAAAATTTCTGATATCCAATTTTGTGACGAATAATATTAAGTTTTACATATAAATTATTTTAAGCAAAATTTTTGCATTCGGCACTGCGCAAAACAGTGAATGAGTTTTATTTGGTATGAAGAATTGATACATTTTAGCGCAATGTGCCGAGTGCCAAAATTTTGCTTAAAATAATTTATATGTAAAACTTAATATTATTCGTCACAAAATTGGATATCAGAAATTTTGGGGCATGAAAATGTTTTCGTCACTAGACTTTTACCTCGTAAAGAGGTTTTTTTTGTTGGTCAATACTATACTATAGATTTTAATTTACTATGATTTTAAGCATCTGTCTTATTTCTAATTACAATTGTAGACTATATTTATGATAGAAAATTATTAATTCTTTAATTAATTCTTTATTCTCTTTGTAATATTAAGACTTCATTCCCAGATATAGAATTTCCTGATATAGAATTTAAATAGCTTTTTTTTTAATTCTTCTACAACTTTACTAAATATTTATTTATTTACTTTATTTAAATATTTATTATATTTTTAGTTTGTTTCATTCAATGAAGCGTTAAGCTGTTGTTTGTTGCATTAATTAATTTCCTCATGTATTTCTCACACAGAATATAAAATCAGTTTTTACTTTCAACTCTTTTCAAATATTTAATGCACATTCTAATGGCAAATGTATTTATAATTCTCTTTTTTTAAGTTCTACCTTAATTGCATTCTTTTTACATACATTTTGCTTGTTTGTTCATCTCATCAATTCATTAATTATGGCACGATTCATGCTGTATGCAAACATTCCGGCTAATTCCATAAGAATTTTTTAATTTTTGCCTTGACTCGAACATAAGCCAATTAACACAATCCAAACATGGCCAACAATTTGCAGTAGCCACAATAACAACGACAACAACAGGATAATGCCACAAACGAAATTATATAATGATAAAGTGAAGAGTAGCATGCATAATTAATGCATCAACAAACAATGCAGACGAGTGCAGGGGGCTGTACAGGAGGGTAGGGTGTGTGTAGGGTGTGTGCTGATTATTAAAATGGCACTAGAAATTCGCAAAAAGAGCTTAAAAGCGACGCAAAACAATGAGGCACTGACCGCCTGGATGTGCAAGGATATTTGCAGCACTTGGACAGACAGACACACACAAACATATATGCACTTCCCCACACACACACACACACACACATACACACATATAGAAAGCTGGGCAAGCATGTTTGCTTGACAAGCGAAGAAAGTGAATGAAGCAAGCGAAAGGATATGAAAGGAATTTAAGTCGACATGTGCTTATATGCATGTGCGTGTGTGTTTGTGTGGGTGTGTGTGTGTTCAACTTCTGACATTTGCGAGTCAACTAGTTGGACGGACAAGCCGGATATTGCAACAGATACGGACTACCAACAAACTGATGGAATTTCTTTTCTTTCTTTTTCTTTTATACCCTTGCAAAGGATAGCATTAATTTGTCACGATTTTGCAGATAAAGCGTTTAAGATTTTCAATTCACAGATTTTATTTCCTTATTTATTGCAATATATAGTGAAAATAATACCAAAGTAAATAAATAAAAAATATAAAAAAAATATAACATAAAATAAAAATATTAAAATAGATTTAATACATAAATAAATAGGTACAATTATTAAAAGTTTGAAATCTTTAATTACAATTGTGACAAGTGCATTTATTAATGAGAAAATATGTATAAAATACATAGCTGCCATAATATTTATTATTTTTTTCATTCTAAGCAAAATTAAAATTGAAACGATAGAAAATCGAAATTTGAATGAAGGCTATCAAATCTTCGGTTTCCAAATGAATTTAAACCGTTTGCTGTGAATGTGTTTGACAATGTCAAACATGCATTTTCCTTTTTCGTAGCTTCTTTCTCTATGTGTGCCAAAGAAACATCTCATTGTCACTTGCAATTTACGCTCAAAATGCTTTATTCATTCTCGTTTATTTTCTATTTCTTATTTGCTTGCAGCGTGTAAATCCGTTAGCACCCATAGGCGTCGCGCTGAACGGCCCCGGCCTAAGG
The DNA here is from genome assembly GCA_037043405.1 of Drosophila subquinaria. Taxonomy (NCBI): domain Eukaryota; kingdom Metazoa; phylum Arthropoda; class Insecta; order Diptera; family Drosophilidae; genus Drosophila; species Drosophila subquinaria. The sequence continues at coordinate 188,207 of JBAMBL010000337.1, read as the reverse complement.
GGCCATGACGCGTTGGCCCTTTAACTTACTACTATTGCTCTCGGTGGCAGTACGCGACTGTAGCAATCATACCATCCTCACAGTCGGCTATCTGACGGCCCTCACTGGCGATCTCAAGGACCGCCAGGGTCTGGCCATATCCGGTGCGCTGACAATGGCATTAAATGAGGTAAGCTAACTACATCATCTATACATTTTGATAACTGCTTACAACTTTTTTATTCAGTTTGGTAACAAAAAAGAATACATTATACAGATTGCTTTATACTTAATACTGATTTTTTTAACGGAATTTTAAAGGCTAAGCGATTACTAATTATAAATATATTTTTATTTTAATTGCAAAATATTTTCAATTAAAAATAAAAACGATAGATTTTTCAGTAATTTATAAAATGTCATTAATAAATTTCTTTTGTTTCCCCTGCTTATGAGAATATTCATATTGTCAAGACATTTTCATATTTATCACTTCGAATTTAATGTTCATAGATCAACAAAGATCCAAATGTGCTGCCAAATGTAACGTTAGCGCTGCGCTGGAATGACACCAAGGGTGATACCGTGCTGGCCACCAAGGCCATCACCGAGATGATATGCGACGGCATTGCGACCATATTTGGACCGGAGGGACCATGTTATGTGGAAGCGATTGTCTCGCAGAGTCGCAACATTCCAATGATTTCCTATGTACGTGCTTTTTTCTTATTAGAGTAAAGTTTTTGAAATAACTAATAATGACAACTTTCTATATGTTTATGTATCTGCCCGCAATCTATCAATGGAACACACTTCTTTTGCATAGAAATGCGCAGAGAATCGTGCATCCTCGATACCAACATTTGCACGTACCGAACCCCCCGATAAACAGGTGAGTAGGAGCAGGAAAGGAGAAGGCACAAATATAATATATATTTTTTTAAATGTCTCATATTTATTTATGCTTTCTTTCAATAAAGCATTTTGAATGGCATTCATTCATCCGTATTCAACTGGTATTCATCTTTACAGGTTGTCAAGTCGCTGATTGCATTGCTGCGATATTATGCATGGAATAAGTTCTCTATACTCTACGAGGAGGTTTGGGGTACAGTTGCCGATCTGCTCAAGGATCAGGCAATTAAAAAGAATATGACCATCAATCATAAACATCCGTTTATCGATGATTATGGCAAGTGCTGTGAGCATGGTCTGGCCTGCTGTCGTTCCGGCTATTGGTATCAGGTGAGTTTAAGCTTAACATAAACCGAAGAATTCATAGAGTAATATGTATATTCTTCCCTCACAGGTAGTCCAAAACACAATGAATCGCACGCGTATTTATGTGTTCCTCGGTTCGGCGAATAGTTTAACCGATTTCATGAGCTCCATGGAGACGGCTGGTCTATTTGCCCGTGGCGAATATATGGTCATCTATGTGGACATGATGGTCTATTCCGAACGGTATGTATTATGTCTACATTATTTAATATTGTTTAAGTTATTATATGTTAATAAAAATAAATAAACAATGTACATATTTATAAAATGTATTACAAAAAGTTGCGACCTTGATTAATTAACTTCATTTATATTTAATTTGTACAGTGAGGCAAGCAAATATTTGCGCAAAGTGGAACAAATTACTCGCATGACGAACTGCAAGAGCACCGAGAATTTTAATCAGTTGGCGCGCAGTTTACTCGTCGTGGCATCCACACCGCCCACCAAAGGATATGAGAAATTTACGGCACAAGTGCGAAACTACAGTTCGATGCCGCCATTTAACTTTAAGGTGCCGCAGCTGTTTTCGGAGAGTAAATTTAGCAAGGTGAGGTGAAGAAGTAAATTATTTGAAATTGACTTAACTTAGACATAATCGAAATTGATACAGTTGAACTTCCATAACTCGAACTTCTATAACTCGAATTTCTCTCTAACTCGAGATAAATGAGTGGCAGTAAAATCAATAATCTAAATAAAAGGAGCCCTATAAGTCGAATATCTCCATAACTCGAATCTTTGCCTTGGATAATGGTGATTCGTGTTAGAGAAGTTCGACTGTACGTAATTAAATATAATTTAATCGTAATAAAATCGAAAAGATCGATTTAATAAAAATTTAAACATGAATCTTGCAATGTTTTTTTTTAAATCTTTACTTAAACTACATTCATAATGGTAACTTTCTAATAAACCTTGTAATAAACATGGTTTGTAAAATTGTACCATTAATTAAATTCAATAATTGGTATCAATTGCCAATATCGATATTCAACTGATTTCCCATCACTAATATCAACTTATCACACTGTTTCATCGACTGCAGTTCATATCGATATATGCGGCTTATTTGTATGATTCGGTGAAGCTCTATGCCTGGGCATTGGACAAAATGCTGCGCATGGAGGAGCGTGTGCTGACCGACGAGGTCATCTCTGAGGTGGCCAGCAATGGGACGCGGGTTATCGACACCATCATCAAAAATCGTACTTATATGAGTGAGTAATCGCACCTTATACATATCAAATCTCAATCTCTAATTGTATGATTTGTCTCCCATAAAAGGCGTCACCGGTTCCACCATTAAGATCGATCAATATGGCGACTCGGAGGGTAACTTTTCGGTGTTGGCATACAAGCCTCACAAGTGGAATATAACCGAGAATATCCGGTGCAACTATCATATGGTGCCTGTGGCGTATTTCCATCAAGGCGAAGAACTTCCAGTGAGTGAGTCGTCTTCTCTTTTTTTATTATTTAGTTTTGCATTTGCCACTTGAATTTCGCAGTTAGTTTAATCTCGGTCGCAATTTACTCACAGATTGTTATCTCAATTGATTGCAGGAATATAAGCTCATCAATGGATCGATTGATTGGCCGTCGGGTGGAGAGAAGCCCACGGATGAGCCCATGTGCGGATTCAACAACGAGCTGTGCAAAAAGGACGACACACATTACACATCCACCGTGGCGGCGGTGGTGCTGGGTGTATTATTGTTTTGCTCTGGTGTCGTCACCATGTCCATCTATCGCAAGTGGAAGATCGAGCTGGAAATCGAGGGTCTGCTGTGGAAGATTGACGTATGCGAAATCAAAGGATATTCCGGCAATGAAATTGTTTCATCTCCCAGCAAAGTATGTTTAAATGATCTTAACTAGTTTATGCCCTGCTTTAACTTGTATCTTTTTCATTAGGTCAGTCTGATGAGCGCCCAGAGCTATGGATCACGCTGGTCCCATCAGTTTGTCACGTCGACGGCAAGACTGCGCGGCGCCGTTGTCCGCATCAAGGAGTTGAAGTTCCCACGTAAGCGCGACATCTCGCGAGAGATCATGAAGGAGATGCGTCTGCTGCGTGAACTGCGCCACGATAACATCAACAGCTTCATTGGCGCCTGTGTGGAGCCCACACGCGTATTGCTAGTCACCGATTATTGCGCCAAGGGCAGCCTCTACGATATCATCGAGAATGAGGACATTAAACTGGACGATCTGTTCATAGCCTCACTCATAAATGACCTCATAAAGGTGCGCTAATATCATTGTGTATAAATAGAAAAAAATAATTGTGGGATAAGAAAAATGAAACCTGCAAAATATTCATCATTTTGATCAGCGGTGGGCACGCAGTGGCTCCGGGAGCAGCGGCTGCTCCGAGCTTTATTTCTGCCTATTCGGCGCCGTGATTTCGGACACAAGACTTGCGAGCAAGCTAACAACAACAACATAGGAGCAGCTTGAGTCGATGCATTTTTGACACTTAAAATTTATGACCTTCATAAAAAAAAGTTGTTGTTATTGTTGTAGTTCTCCCGACTTAAGATTTTGTGTCCTCCGCTGATTTTGACCATGGTTTGGCCTCTACATTCATTCTGCATCAATACGTTAATATACATTTTTGCTTATTAATTAATAAATAATTGAAAATAATAATTAAATTACAAAATTACAAATTTAACAATAATTATCGACAAATTATTTGTTTTTTTTTATATTCTATATAAAAAAGTTGCTGATTTAATTTATAATTTGTTCTGCTTTATTTAGGGCATGATGTACATACACAGTTCACAGCTGATCTATCATGGCAATCTCAAATCCTCGAATTGTGTGGTCACCTCCCGCTGGATGCTGCAGGTCACCGACTTTGGTCTCCACGAGCTGCGTCAGTGCGCCGAAAGCGAGTCCATTGGCGAGCATCAACATTACAGAAGTTGGTTGAACTCTTGATCCATAGAGATGATATGTATTTAATAAATTCTTGTTTAATTGTAGATCAATTATGGCGAGCACCGGAGCTGCTCCGGAATCATCATATGCACGGCAGTCAGAAGGGAGACGTTTATGCGTTTGCCATAATAATGTACGAGATATTTAGTCGTAAGGGTCCGTTTGGACAAACCAACTATGAACCAAAGCAAATCGTGGACTTAGTTAAGCAGCTGCCAGTTAAAGGCGAGGAGCCATTTCGGCCAGAGGTCGAATCGATCATAGAGGCCGAAGCCTGTCCAGATTATGTCCTGGCCTGCATTAGGGATTGCTGGGCGGAGCATCCCGACGAGCGGCCCGAATTCGGTGCCATACGGTGAGTTGAAGTATTCATACTATATATTTTTAGCTTCAACTAAAAGCAGCCCACAAATAAATAAACAAAATATAAATAGCATTAAAAAAAATTAGCCAAATAATAATGAAAACATATTTACCCAGATGAAAATATCTAAAACTTTAAATTAACAAGTAATTGATTTAGATTTTTATTACAAACATAACTGAAATACATTAGAAATTAAAATTTTTGTGCTCTTTTTTTAACAATTATAATAACAGTTTTAGTTTCCACTCATCCATCAAAATTTAATTAATATTACGATATTTGTTTTAAAAATGAAAATCCTTTTTTTTTTTTTAAATTTTCACAGCAATCGCCTGAAGAAGATGAGAGGCGGCAAGACCAAAAACATCATGGACCAAATGATGGAAATGATGGAGAAATATGCCAATAATTTGGAGGATATTGTCACGGAGCGCACGCGTTTGTTGTGCGAGGAGAAAATGAAGACGGAGGATTTGCTGCATCGCATGCTGCCGCAATCGGTGGCAGAGAAGCTGACCATGGGGCAGGGCGTGGAGCCCGTTTCCTATGATTTGGTAAGGCATAACGAGGATTATTATATTGACAAAAATATATAGAACATTGAAGTTAAAGGACGTTCAGGCCTTCTCCGGTTTTCACTTGCTTTTTGGGAATTTCAATTACATTTCCTTCAAATTGCCTGTCGAATTTCACTCATATTTTGTGTTGCATACTTTTCAGCATAACAGTGCTGAAAAATGTTCTGAGGATATCAGCAGTTGTCAATTGTTGCAAAGTGTTTGCTTACAAAAATAGTCAGTTTAGTTTGCACTAAATTACAAACAGTTTTATTCAAAATTTCATTGAAAAACGAAAAAATTTTGATTTTATATATTACGCAATATTTATAAACACCTATATTGTTGTTTAAAATATGTTCCAGAATATTGACTAATATTTTATTTAATAATCAAGGGCAGCTCTAATAAATAACCGATTCACTTTCACGGAAATTAGAACAGGTCGAGCATTTTAGGTTTAGTCATCGATTATGATAAATAAAATATAATTTAAAAATCAAATAAATGATTTGTTATTTATCTGATAATGTAGCATTATTCCTAAAATATTAAAGTATTTTATACAAATTTTGTTTTCACTTTAGTCTTATGCTAAGCATGCCAAAATCATCGATTTATCTCTTTCAAATTCAAAGTCATTAGCTCAATGTCAAATGAATTCAATCCGCAAAATCTTGCGAAAGAAAATACTGGAACAGCTAAGGGAAATTCATTTCCTCAAAATCTTGCCGAAATTGAAAACCGGAAAAAGCCTGATACTTTTTTAGGACTTACTGACATTTTTGTGTTTATAGTAGTGTTTATAGTAGACAAATGTAGAAATATGAAAATGTTTCAAGTTAATATCAAAGAGGCAAATTTATAATGCTTATCGATTTGTTTGCACTCGATTCATTTCAAGTTGCTGACGTAATTCTGCGATGTTTCGATATGTCTTTATACCACTAAAGGTATTCTATAAATTGAGGGCATTCTAAATAAATCAGAATCCAATCGAAATAAGCCTCCGAGGTAATTTCATTAAAACTCGACAATATTGAAGTAAAATCAACATCAATATTAAATTAAAGTTGAAATCAAATCATGTATTAAACTTAAATTATGAAATGAGTACTCTTACTAGCTGTTACCTAGTGTAATTAATTGATGTAGGTCTTGTTTGTAAACTTCCTCTTCTTAAAGATTATTATAACAGTTCGTTTTTTGTATTGTTTTCAGGTCACGATCTACTTTAGCGACATTGTGGGCTTCACGGCGATGTCGGCGGAGAGCACACCGTTGCAGGTGGTGAACTTTCTGAATGATCTCTACACGGTGTTCGATCGCATCATTCGTGGCTACGATGTGTACAAGGTGGAGACCATAGGCGATGCCTACATGGTGGTAAGTCAAATCCAACTCAATTCCATCCAATCCATTTAATGATGATTCCCTTGTAGGTCTCTGGTTTGCCCATTAAGAACGGGGATCGTCATGCGGGCGAGATTGCGTCCATGGCGTTGGACTTGCTGCACGCAGTAAAGCAACATCGCATTGCCCATCGGCCCAACGAGACGTTGAAGCTGCGGATCGGGATGCACACGGGTCCGGTGGTGGCCGGCGTTGTGGGTCTCACCATGCCCCGCTATTGCCTGTTCGGGGACACGGTGAACACGGCCTCGCGCATGGAGAGCAACGGGGAGGCGCTCAAGATTCACATATCGAACAAGTGCAAGCTGGCGCTGGACAAGCTCGGCGGTGGCTACATCACCGAGAAACGCGGCCTGGTCAGCATGAAGGGCAAGGGCGAGGTGGTCACCTGGTGGCTGACGGGCGCCAACGAGAACGCGATCCAAAAGAAGCTTGTGGACATGATGGACATGCCGCCGCCGTTGTTTAGTCGACCCCGCAAGAGTCCGAAACTGAATCCGGACTCCAGGCAGCCCAGTTTGCTGGGCATGCACAACTGTGGCGCCGGATCGCGACGCCAGAGCAGCGTGCCACGTCCCACGGATGTGGACTCCACCTACAGTCTGCAGGGATCTGCTTATCAGGTGGCACGCGAATCGCCGCGTTTGCCAGCCAAGCTGGAGAGGGAGCGGGAACGGGAAAGGGAACGACCATCGATAAATGGCTTGGGCGGACATTTTGTGGGCGGTGCACTGCTGGAAACCGCCCAATCCTCGCTCAGCACGCTGAATCATTCCGATACAAATGAAACGAACTGTGATACTAACGACGCCGCCAATCTCGATGGCGAACTGGAGTTGAATGGCGGCTTTGGAGCCGCTGTTACCCCCGCTGCTGTTGCTGCCGCCGCCGCCGCCGCTGCAGCAGCTGCTGGTCTCATCCGCCAGCCGAACGCGCTGCACAAACCGCTGGCCATGGTGCGACCCCATCGGATCATAAGTGCGGCACAGCTGCTCCCGCTGGATCATGGATCGATCCCTGCAACGACACCTGCACATCACGTTGCCGAGCTGCTGCTGAGAGAATCCCGCTCCCTGGATCCGATGCCGATGCAGCAGCTGCGCAAGCGACACGAACGCGTCAAGTTGCCACCCTCGAAGCTGTCCAAGAACAACTCGCGCTCCCTGGACACGGGCGTCTCGCTCATCAGCGGCAATCCCAATGGCGAGGCGGCGGTGGACGATGACTTGGATGCGGATGATCTGGCCGTCAATCCGGTGGATGCCAATGATGGCTATGACGATGAGGTGGGTCTGCTCATGCGTCGCGACAACGGGCAGCTGCCGGCGCTGCGCTACTCGAGCAGCTTCGCCAATGCCCATCCCAATCCCAGCATTGTGCCCACCGGTCTCAGCAGCACCAGCGGCAGCAGCAGCAGGCGACGCACCAGCAACGTGTCCACCAACTGCGCCAAGCACTTGAACAACAATTGCAACGGCGGCATGAACATTGAGGAGGAGCTGCAATCCCCGCTGCTGCAGCGTCAGGCATCCTTGACCACGCCACCCGAGGAGCTGATGACGCACTCCAAGCGCTGGCATTCGGCGGAGCACATGGAACCCGGCGTAACCGGACATGGCAACAGTGTCAGCTATGCCGCCGACATTGACGAAGGAGGCGGCGGAGGCGGAGGCGCCTTGGATGCACACCTCGGACTGGGCATCAATCAGCGGGCGCCAAAGGGCAGCAAACTATTGCCCAGCTGGGTGGCCAACTTCTTCAAGGGCAACGGCCTGCGCAGTGGCAACGGCACCGAGTCCACGCTGCGCCGTGTGGGAATCCTGCCGAGCAGCGTCCAAGCCGTGCGCAGCGGATTCACCGACATGGCATCGGCGAACGCGGCGCGGGATCGTGAGAGTATTGTGTAGTTAGTTATTTGGGGACGAGCATTAGCATAGAAGGCAGATTGATGATGAAGAAGTTACTCAGGAACAGAACGAAAGAAATAACTAAGAATTCAACAACAACAACAGCAACAAAATTATCGCATACTTCAAATCAAAAAAAGAATAAACATTGAATTTGTGTTGGGCTTATTTCATTGTTGTATGTTTAAATGTCGTTTTTTTGTGTCAATTTGTTGTGTGTCTGTATTTGAACTCTCTATAAACGATATATATATATATTTATATACATATATAAATTATCATCTTAACAATAACGAAATGCATATACATATTAGTGTAATTAAATAACAACAAAATGAGAAAACGAACCGTCTAGTCACAAAGTCTTCAGACTAGTTATTGTTTTATATAAAATACAAAAAATTATATTAAATATTATAAAACATATATATGCATAACAAGCACACACACACACACACACCCACACACATACATAAATATATCTAAATGCAGTATATAAAAACAAAAAAGAAAACATACAAAATAACAAGTGCATCTTTGCTTTGTTCACAAGGCGCAGCTAAAAGAAACAACATTATTTTGGAAATATAATAAAATGCAACTAGTTAAATTATTTTTGCAAAAACAAAACGCAACAACAACAACCAATTGGAAAAGAAAATCAAGAAACTTTAAACTATATTAAATGAAATCAATGTGTTTTTGCTAGTATGTAGATTAAGTGCGTGTGATTGTACGTAATTTGTAAGCAAACATTAAATATATACTATTATACTATATAAATCCGTATGTATATCTATATCTATGTATATGTATGTATATCTATGCATGTATGTGTATGTATAATTTAATTAGCTATTTTAAAAATGATAATGAAAAAAGAAAACAATTATTGTGAGCTGAATTGCAGAGAGCGCAATCGAGCTGTTTTTTAACTGTATATCTATGAATGTATATTTTTAAAACTATGAAATTTGTTAAATTTGCCATATATAAATACAAAGAAAACAAAGTGAAATTCTGTCTGTCTGTTTAATTGATGAGTGACTGATTAAGAGGATTAAAGCATCCTATCTGTAAAATTAAACAAATAACTTTTAATGCGATAAATTTCTTTCAAGCCCCACGCAGACAGATATTTGCATACAATGACTGAAAAATCATTGAATTTTAAAAAATTTGAATGTGAATTTTAATTCAACATCAAAAGGTTAATTTTTTAAAACAGTAACGAGTCTAAATTTAAAGTATGAAGAGATTTTTAAGCACTCTGAGCGCTCCAAAGCCTTTGGAAGGAAATGCTTCGGTTACAACGCTACTGAACAAGTTGAAGAAAGCGGATAGCAGAACGCTTGCCTGGCCGACATCCAACGAAAGGACAATACGTTCCTATAATAACATGAGGAGACCAATGGATGTCCCGTTTGCCCAATCTGTAACATCCCGTCTCACGTTGCCCATGAACAGAGAGCAAATAAATAGAGCTGAATCCGATAAATCGAAATTTTACCATTTACTAAACTACAACGAAAGCAAAGATAATATGAGAAGACATAAATCTCGTAGCAGATCAGTTTATAGTACACCTTCGTCCTCCGGAGCTTATGCTGGGAAAGGCAGTACACGGCACTTGAGCGTCAATAAAACCTCATTGCCACATGTCAATCTTTATATGGTTCCATCTAGGCCTTCAAGATCTCGGCAATCAGGCAGACCATCAGATTTTAAAGAGGTTGTCTTCAAAATGCTGCGCGATATATCCTTTCGTAAGTTGCCAAAAGATAGAAGGAAAAAAAGACGGATAAAGGGCGTGCGCTCAAAGGGACTTGATGGATCTGTGATACGAGATATTAAATCAATCGACAAATTTGCAACACCGTATCATAGGAAAGATAAAAAAGGGAGACCAGTGGATACAACCATTCCACGTACAGTCCAGGAAAAATTTACAACACCGTATCGTAGGAAAGATAAAAAAAGGAGACTCGTGGATACAACCATTCCAGGTACATTGACCAAACCTCAAGAGAATATGCCAAAGGGAAAAGAACGTTCCAGGGAAACACAAAAGAATACAGAGAATACAAAGGAGGCACCGCTGCCTTTAGATTTATCAACGGTCCACCCACAAAGTAGCAAGATAATGAAAAAAGCCGAGCAGCGAATAAGCTTTAAAAAGGCAGCTGAAACTAAAAGAGAATCAGTAGATTCTAAAGAAATGCGTGAATATCTGAAAACTATTAAGAAAATATCACCATCCCGTGACAGCGCCGCTATCTACTCATATTTCAATCGATTGAAGAGAGCTAAATCAATCGAAGGCTCGGATGATAATAAGAGAATATCAAAGAGACGTACTCTTCCGAGCACGTCAGCTACATTCAGACATCCAGATAATCTTAAGAGAAAGCCAAAAAAAGGTCATTTAATTCATAGATTCGAATTAATTAATCGAGAAATACTTAAGACATTAGAGGATCCCGAATTAATAAATGAATTTATGAGAAATATCAAGCAACTGGCCTCTAAGGAATGCACGTTATTTCGAGAACGCTTTATGGAGCACGAGAAGCTGCCAGATGTTCGAAATTCTGTGGAGGTTGTTCGATACTTGGATCATTTGGACAAAACGGTAAGAAAAGCTCGATTGTCACACCAAAAAAATTGGAGAAAATCGGAATCCTCTTCAACTAACAAGAGCGAAGGCGATGATATTTCTCAAGATATACAAAAGATCGAGGAAATGTCATCAAAAGGTCATACGATAAGTAAAAGTCGAGATTTACTTGAAAGCCGAGCTGAGGCAAAACCACAACGTACTGCAGTTCAAGTCGACTCAATTGGCAAAATACTTTTGAGACCTTATACTACGTCGACTTTTTCCGACATAGGACCTTTGGAGCGGACCTCATTTGATGAAATTTTTGAAGAACTAACAAATTTATCCTACGGTCAGGAAGAAGACGAACGTACGTCGGCTAAACATGACAAAGATCGCGATCCTTTAGTAGTGAAACCAACACTGCGAATCGATCTATCAAAATTTGCATCACAATTTGAAGAAATGCCGTTTGTGGCACCCATTTCCTTTGAGAGTATGTCAAAACTAACACCAGAAGAATTCAATACTTATTTTACTGATCTAAGCAATGAAGATAAAGCGTTGCACTTTAAGAGATCCTCTCTTAGACTATTGAAATATGATCACTTGACCTACGATTACCGTGTGCATCAAGTCAAGAGGTATTTACAGGAGAGCGACGTGAGTTTATCCGATTTGGATAATATAAGCATTGATGATATCAATATGACCGAGTTTTTGCATTATCCATATTCGGATAAATATGTCGACCACGTCAGCGAGTCGATAATTTCACCACGTGAACCAATTGGAAAGCTGGCAACGTCACGAAAACATAAAATGCAGAAAGCTAAGCCTAAACAAGAAGTGGATAAAAAAGCTGCAAAGGTGAAAGTGATCAAGATGCCAAAAGAGAAGAAAGAGCCGAGTGAAATTAGGATTGAGTCTCCAAAGAAACCGCCCTGTTGCATTTGTAAATTAATCCGAGGAAATGGGCCAATTAAGGATGATCCATTGATTGTTATGATGAAAAATGAGATGAAACGCCAGGAGCTGAAGGCATACATCAGGGAGAAGCAAGTCCATCAATTAGGGATCGATCAGATCGTTAATGATACAAGATTTCAGTTCAATAATTGTCGTGTTCTTGTGTCCTGTCAAAAACCTCGGACTGTGTGTAATCAAATTTATCCCGCAAATGTGGTCCATAGAAATAATGCTTAACTGCAGAGTCAAGAATTATTTCTATAGAATTTCACCATTTGCTTTGGAGTTTGTTAAAAGATTAAATGTGAGTTTTATTTAATGAAATTTATTGTTTTATTTTTAATGACTTTTATTTATATTCTATATATAATATCATTACTTATGAATGCTAAGAGCTACAGTCAAATGAAGTTAATATCAACTTTTCCACTTAGTAATCTAATAATACCATTCAAAAGAACTCCTCCACTATCGGTAGAACAAATTGCGGTTAATAAATTTAAGCTTTATTCCCTCTTTTTGTTTTTAGTATAAAGTTTAATTATTTTTAGTTTAACTTATTTAATTAATGTGGACATAACCTATGCTGAAATAATTTTGACTAGATTTTGATTAGTGTACAATAAATAATCACAAAAAGGCCGCAATAAAGAGTTTCCAAGTTGAAAAAGGGCAATTGATACGAGTACAAAGCATAAACTTAAACTAATGACTAGTTTTATATTAAATAAATAATTATTTACATATATATTTGAAGTGATTCATCAATAGATAATTGAAACACTACTTGAGCTCTATTTGTATCTGTAATTGAACTTAGTTTAAATCGACTTGAGTCTAACCTATTGGTGGTCTTATACTGCTGATATATGTATCTACCCGTAACACATACTATCCTTAGGTCAACTATTCTATGTACAAGCTATGGGACTACTCCCTACACTGCAGCCTCTTTCGACTTCGCTCTCCGTGCTCCGTCCAAGACCTGATTAGATTTTAGATTAGCTGCCTCGTAATCGCTGCCACTTTCATCGGCGAACTGAATGTCGTCCAGGTCAAGATACTCTTTAAGATCACTCGACGACTTTTCCACGAGGGTCTCCTTTTCCACATACGATCCGGTCATAGATTGACTTGAGTCCAAGCTGTCACTCATCTTCGTCAGACTCTGATGCACTGCAGCAATCTCAGCTGGGTGCTTGGTCGCCAGATTTGGACGCAGCGTGCCAGATCCTGACTCAGCGTTCAGTTTCAGTTGTTGCCTGGCCTGACGACGCTGCTTCCTGGACATGTATGGAGTCGGTTGCTTGGTCGGAGTCTTCTGCGACGTGGCGCTTTTCTGGCTAGGCTCGCAGGGAGAGGTTGCCTTGGACTGCTGCTGGCTGCTGGGCAAAGAGCGCTCCTCGGAGCTGGGTGTGTTGTCGGCCGTTGTGCCCTTGCTGCCCGGGCACAGATAGTGTCCATACTTGGGCATCTGCATTTCCTCATACAATGGATTTGTTGTTTCGTCGGGCACTGACGCCGGCTCGGGTGTCTTGTCATCATCCTCCCGCTCTGGTGTCTCCTCGAACGGCGGTATCCATATGCAATAGGCCGGATCCATGCCCAAATATGAGCCAGGAGCTGCTCCCGCATTGATTACATTGTAATCATAGTAGTCCATCTCCAGTTCCTCCTGGTTACCTAGCGAGAACTCCGATCCGGGTCGTGTCAGTAGCTTCTTCCGATTCTGTTGATCCTTGGACTCCTTCGGATTGCTGGTTGTGCGTATTGTCGCCGTGCTGACCACGCTCGCTGCAGGCGAATAGCAGCCCTACAAAATAAGAGAAGATGCTTTACAAGAAGAGCCTTAACCAGAACTGAATCCCCACTCACGTTGGTTAGGGAAGCGCTTACACTACGCGATCCCATGCGACCCAGGCACAGCGAGCCGGAGCCGGAGTTAAGAGATTTGGCATCTCGCAGACTCTCGTCCAGGCGGGAGCTGAGCAGCTTTAGAGTAACTGCATCATACCGATCCGAGTATTTGCTCATGCGCTTGCTGTTCAGTGGTGGACTATTGCACAGCGAGCTCATCCCGGAGGAAATGATGGACTCGGAGTCTTTGGCGCTGTCCTTGCTGCTGAGAGGCTCGACAGCGGTCGGTGAATCCCCTGACTTGACCGTTTCATCGATACGCTGCAGCTCCAGCTCAGCTTCTCCAGATCCAGATGGGGATCCAACGGGACTAAGACTTTCCGCACCCGGCGATAGAGACGTCAGCGAGGCGTGTTCGTTGCGAAGAGTCATCATAGAAGCGGTGCTCCCAAAACCAGCTGCATCCTCGCTGCAAACATAAATTAGATTAGGAATCGTTTTGGGTGTAAAGTAAATAATGTAAAATATAGGTATTAAAACCCCAACCGAACCCGTAATTTTCAACCGGTAAAAACCGATTCAAATGTAAAATCGTAATTGAAACCTTAACCGAAAAAAAAAAATTTATTTGACCGAAACTCTGTAAGCCGAAATAACCGCTTAGTTACCGTTTCATTAATAAGGGTTAATTTCGGTTTTTCATGCATCAAAAAAAAAATATATATATATGTATAATGAAATAAAAAATAAATATATAAAATGAGCAAGATGCAAAAATAATCTCCATTTTATTGTCCTCAATGTTTATTTTTAAATTTTTATAATAAAAATTGAAAAAGTTTTAGTTTTAATTGGTGTACATTTGAAATACAATTTTAAAAGCATGTTTTATTATTAATGTTTATTATAAAAATTTAAAAAAAACAAGTAAAAAATATTTTTAAAATTAAAAATTTTGAACTGCTTTGACTTTTGCCCGACTCGTAAGCCTTTTTTGCGATCTCTGATATTTTGTTAATGGTTATTTTATTTTGTTTTTGATTTTCTTTACTATTTTTCGAAAATTTAATTGAAGCAAATCTACATTTTTATTTAACATATATATACTAGATTCCCTCTGTACAAAGCATCAATAACTATTTTTGCTAAAAATGCAACCCTGGCATTTTTTATCAAGCTCCAAAGTCAGCCGATTAAACAGCTGACTTTTGTGACAAAATTGGCGGCAAACTTTTGTCGACTTTGTGCGCTTGGCAATTCCACACGATAAGCAAATTGGTTATTATTAAAAATGGATTTTGAAGACCGAGGTATGTAAATTGGAGTTGAATGAAAAGATTTTGTGTCAAAACTTGTTATATGTGATAATACTACTGTGGGCAAAAAGTATCGGGAATTTGTTTATAAATCAAAAAGTTTTGTTTATTATTCCAATATTATTTCATCCCCTTCAAAGTAGTCCCCTTCCGAAATTATGCACTTATGCCAACGTTTTTTCCAATCCTCGATGCACGCCAAAAAGTCACTTCCAGGAATGGCCTTCAGAACACGTGCCGATTCACGTTGAATCTCCTCAATCGACTCGAAACGGTGTCCACGGAGTGGTCTTTTGAGCTTCGAAAATAGCCAGAAGTCACACGGAGCTAAATCAGGCGAATAAGCTGGCTGGGGAACAATATTGGTCGAGTTTTGGGCAAAATGCTCACGAAGAACAAGTGCAGTATGGGAGGGCGCATTATCGTGGTGCAAGAACCATGAGTTGTCAGCCCATAGTTCTGGCCTCTTTTTACGAATAGCTTCTCGCAAACGACGCATAACGCTCAAATAATATTCCTTGTTGACAGTTTGGCCGGTCGGAAGGAATTCATAGTGAACTACACCACGATAATCGAAAAAAACTGTCATCATGACTTTGATTTTTGAGCGACTTTGACGCGATTTTTTCGGTCTCGGCTCACCTTTAGCTCGATATTCGCTCGATTGATCGGTTGTTTCCATATCGTAAGCGTAGATCCAAGTCTCATCGCCCGTAATAATAGCGTTTTATTTTATCCTGGTAGTCAGAAAGCATTGTTTCACACACTTCCACGCGGCGCTGTTTTTCCATAAAATTGAGCGTTTTTGGGACTAAGCGAGACTTTACTTTTTTGAGACCCAAATTTTCACTCAAAATGGTTTTCACTGATCCTTCTGATATTCCAACAAGGTCGCCAAGGTCGCGGACCGTCAATCGACGATTTTGGAGCACCAACTCTTTGATTTTATTAACGTGTAGATCATCAGTTGATGTTGATGGTCGTCCTGACCGTGACTCGTCTTCAACGCTTTCTCGACCCTCCTTGAAAATTTTGTGCCACTCATAAATTCTGGTTTTCGACAAAGCATTCTCACCAAAGGCTCTCTGCACCATTTCCAATGTTTTGGTTGCAGAAATTTCATTCCGCACACAAAATTTGATTGAACTGCGCTGTTGAATAATTTCAGACATTGCTAAAATCGCCAAATGCACATTTGGTGTCGTGCAAAACTATTCGTAGCTTAAGCCCTTATAAATATTTTAACGTATAATTTTGCACATATGTTAATGACAGTAGTGCCAACCTAAAACTACAAAAATTTGTTCCAATCGGAATCTCAAAATTTTTTTAATTCAAAATTCCCGATACTTTTTGCCCACAGTAGTATGTGTATTGTTTTGTGTTGTTCAATTAGAAAAAATTTAACCAAAGTGTTCGTCTTCTGTAGAGAAAAAAAAAGTCTTCTGCGTATTTCTGCGATGTGTAATGAATGTTGAAAAAAAGTAGAACCTATTCATAAAAATATAATTACAATCCGGTTTGCGGCTTTTTGCGGCTTTTCCGATGGCTGTATTTTCTAGATGTGCTTGTTTGTATGTAAATATAATTAAAATCACGTATACGTCATGTTGTCTTATATGGGCAGTCGGGGTAGGCGTGGTCAAGCTGACTCAAAATATTGCTTAAATATTTAGAGTGGTATATTCAATAAATATGCCAAGTTTCAGCTCGATATATGCAATTTTCGACTTTATGCCACTTATTCGGCAATCCGGCCCAGTGTGCAGCCGTCGCAGAATATTACAAATTTTGCTGTAACAAACCCTGGCTGGACTGAGTCGCCGGCCCTCGCTGGAAAAGCTTCGATACAAACTCTTCATGTATTTATATGAATACATGGGGAGCAGCAAACAGCAAACATCATAAGCAGCAAATCATCAGACTGTAATTTGCAAAAGCCTGCTGCTGCTGCTGCTTCGACTTTCGAAACATCCAGAAAGCAGATGCAAAGCATTTCAAAAAATCAAACGACGACTGGTGCTACTGCTTCGACTTTTGTAGGACACTGTGTTCTGATATTACTTCGACTGCTACTTTTGTTTTTTTCAGAAGCATACTATAAGCAGAAGTAAAAGCAACAGAAATGCAAATTTGTCCAGTTTTTTAAACACTGTGTTTGACTACAGTTGACGGGGGAATCGAACTTAGTTTTTTCAAACTGAAAGTTCTAATTGTGTGACAGGTGACAGCACAAATAAAATAAATTTGTTAAATGAAATATTAAAATTGTTAAAATGTAACTAAACTACATTAAACTGAAGAATATGTGAAATAAATGTGTGAATGAATCATTACCAAAGTAATGCCTTTTTAGTTATCATTGTTATATTACTAATATAATTATATTTTTGTAGAGAAATTTTTTTTTGTGAGCCGACAGCATACCGGTATTTTAAAACCGAAACATTCAAAGATTTTGCGTAACCGACAACCGAAAACCTAAATGCGAACATTACCGAAACCGTAATTGAAACCGATATTCGTTTCGGTTTTAATCCCTGATAAAATATAAAATATTGTTGGATAATTACATATGGGCATTTCCAAACTCGCGCACGGGACATTCGTACACATTCAAAGTAAAAAAACTGTAAAAAGGAAACGGTTTTTTTTTCTGATGAAGGGCTTAACATATAGCATTTGATTAGCTCTTTCATTGGTGCAAAGATTGATTTTGGGAAATTTTTCATTTTGAAGATAATAGAAAAACTTAAGTGATTCGCACGGGACACGAAATGGAAGTGACTTGTGAGGTCAACCAATTCACACGCAAATTTCAGCGAATCCAGAGGAAATATTTTAATGCAACTAATTTTAGACTCTTGTGCATTGATGCCTCTTAAAAATGGTTATGATTTTTTTCAAAGATGACTTGCACTTTTTTTTAAATTCAATTTGACGTAAATTCGCACGGGACATCGCGCACGGGACATTTTTTACCATCACTATTTTTATGTTCTTTCTGTCTCTCTATTTTTAAATTATATATCAAAACAGCCCGAAAAACATATTTGAATTAAACTTTCAATATATTTCTTTGAATTAAAATGATTCATGGTTCAATTTTACTGTCCTACTTAGTGTAATCGTTAAAATACAAATGGTCCATTTTGGAAGTCAATTTTTAAGAAAATTGACATAAATATGGAAAAAGTGATTTTATTCCAATGTAGTATCTATATGTTCATCCTATTGAATTTCTTCTAGCGGATATTGCTTAAATAAATAACTTAAGTACATTTCTGGAAGAAAATTTCAAAAGATGTGAATTTTTGATCAATTTTACGTTTTTGGCCGCGGTGGACCTTTCTGTGGAAATGCCCATATCACATTTGTTTATATTTTTTGTATTTAAAATGCAAACAATGCTTACCCCTTGACCATCTGTTCACGTGAGTCGGCATCTTTGAACTCCGTCTCATTTGTCACGTTCTCCACATCGGCGCTCTCGCGTAGAATGGAGTGTCGCAGTTGGCGCTTTGGCCGCATTTTGACCAGATAAATCACCTCGGAGAGCAGCGTGGTCGTTGAAATGGCGCGTGATGGCGGACCGTGCAATGAACTGAGAGATGCCCGCGGCGTGTGCAGATGCGAGCCTTCGTCCTGTCGACGGGCAACTGCCAAGTGATACTTTCGATAACGCACCATGTACTGAGCACCTGTTGAATACGGTAAGAGTGTAAGAGAGTTGTCTACAATGAAATCAATGTCGCCGCTCTGCGCAGGTCCTTTATATTGGAATGACACTTGCTACTTATGCCTGTCATCTCTATAACTCTACTGTTAACAATTTAAAAGTATCATGCTAGCATCCCAAATGTACTCTCTGAGAGCGTATGCATTGTCATTTAATGACATCACTCGCTCTCTCGCTGCTTTAACGTAGCCATCTCAACATGTTGCAACCATTGCTATTTATATTTGTGCAGCCCTGGCAAGTGTATTAAACTCCAGCTGCCGCCATCTTTGAAATTCCAGTTTTTTGTGAATCAGAATTTAATGGCAAGCAATTGAATATTTATGTTTAGTTTACTTACCCAAAAGTGCGCTAATCAGAATTATAATGGTGGCAAATATCATGGCGCTGAGGTGAACTAAGGTGAAACGCATTTTGGAAAGCGGCTTTTTCTGCGAATTTGTGCGACTTTTCACAGATAATCGTGTTGCAGCCAGAATTGTGCTGCTGTTGCTCATGCCTCTTTGTCCTATGAGAAGTAAATGTTAAAATGAAAGGAGTATTTAACAGGAACTGTAATCGTTATACATTAGAATTGTTTGAAGAATTTTTTTGCATCAAAATATTTTTTGTAAAAAATCGAGGAAAAAAGTGAAAAAAAAAACACTTTTACAAAAGTTCTAAATTTTCCACGGGTACTTAATGGGTAAAGAAAATTTTTGTGTCATTCAAAAGAAAACTAAATGATAAGATTATTTTAAGAAATCTGCATCAAATCTTTTGTGTTAAAAGTATATTTTTTTTGAATAACTTCACCCACATATACTTCTTTCCCTGAGGTAAGTGTTAATAAAAAAATTTAGAAATAATGATAAATTTCAAGTTTTATAGATTTGCTCACAAAATAATAATTATTTTTAAGTTATACTTTATCAGGCATGCCACAGAAATCACTAGTGAAAGCGATTTCAGAAAAAAACAATTCCACTTCGAAAATTTCTCCGTGCCACAGAAATTCGTGTGATTTAGGTTTTTTAGCATGTTCATCAACCTTTTCGTACTGGGCTGCTAGGGTTGGCCCCTTCTCAGATTAAATTTCCCAAGGGTTTGTTTAGCAACTTTTTAAAGTTTATCATTGCAGAATATCAAATTTTCATTTTAATTCTTATTTAATTTATATAATTTAATCAATTTATATAATTGATATTGTATAGCTTAAAAAAATTTAAAAGTTATTGGCGCGACAAACAATAAAAGTTACTTGACAACTCTAAATTCAAAAATTCGGACAAAAAATGTGACATTATTCTCATGGCATCAGACGCCAGTAAATTGAGCGATGATTTCATCTCACTCAAAATTGTTCAGGTGATTGGACTGTGGCACGGAGAAATGAAATTGACGTGAAAGTCAAGTGAAAGAGATTTCTGTGGCATGCCTGTATTATTTATTTTTAAGTTATAGTTTACTTATCAACCAATAATCATTATTTTTGCGCAATAAAATAAAACTTAAAGAATAATCATAATTTCATAAGTTTTATTTTTTGCTCAAAATAAAACTCGTTGCTCAAAAATAATGATTATTGGTGCAGTAGTAAAGTATAACTCAAATTTTATCCTTGCTTTGTGACCAAGTCTATAAACTTAAAAAATTTTTAGTAATGGTAAAAATGTATAAATGAGCCATAAAGATGAATATTGGTATTTTTCTCGCTGTCTCAAAGTTTTTATAAGTGAATGATTATTTGATTACAAAAACAAAGTTGAACTTCCCTAACTCAAATCACCATGCAAAAAAAAGGTTTCAGTTATGGAGAGATTCGTATTTTAGAGTTCTTTTTTGCAAGTTTATTAATTTTACTGCCACTTATTTAGCTTGAGTTAGAGAGAAATTCGAGTCATAGAAGTTCGAGCTATGGAAGTTCACTGTAATCATTATTTGCAGTCCCTGGTACTTAAGCATTTCTAATTGTAATTGCAATTATACTCACCTAGTTGTTTCACATTGGCCACGAAGCCGCCTGTGCAGGATGCAGCATCAGCATCGTAGCCAGCGCTTGACGTTGCATTTCCTGCCTGCACTTCGCCTGAAAAGAACTCCACTAAAAGTTGTGCTCCCGTGGACTCGACAGCTAACGGAACACCGATATGACTTGACTCTTCAGCATTCGTTCGCCTTATTCCGGCTCCTGTAGAGCCATTGTCCCCATTGAGTTCCACCAGCAATGTGGAAGACAAGGAAGGTCCGTCGCGCACTTTTATGTACTGTGTTCCACACGGCAGCCGAAGGAAGCTGAGTTGCATCGAAATTGTATCCTCGCCGTCAACCTGGAAAGGGAGATGTTATTTAATTGGAATGCAATAAATTAATGAATTCCAATTTTACCTGAATCAGCCAAAAGGACCGACCGGGACAGCTTTGTGTTTCTCCAGCAATAATGCGTTTGGGCTTGGAAGAGCCCAGATGAACAATGCAACCGCAGCGACAACCAGGTCCAATCTCCTGATTAACCTCAGTCACATTGGACTTGGTCAGCATATTGCCGCTTGTCTCATAGATACAGTCCCAAGTGTCCACAATGCTCTTGTTACATTTCTCCGTTTGCACAGAAGGACCCTAAAATACATTGTAAAACAGGATAATATATAAGATCATATATATATGGGCAAGTCCCAGAAACAGTCCAAAAACTTTAAATTATTAAAAAATTCACATCTTGTGAAATTTTCTTCCTGAAATGTATTCAATGTATTCGTGGGATTTCCCCATATATTCGAAATTCACAAAAGTATGAAGAATCAATCGATAAACTCTTCTATGTATATATATTCTATTCTATATTTTAACCAATTTCTGAGTGGATTAGTGTGGAGTAACATTTCCTAAAATAGAAATACAGAAGAATCAATTGAAAAATAACATAAATTTAATCCATTTCTGATCGGATTAGTATGAAGCATACCTGTTAAATAATGATTAGTAATCATAATCATTAGTAATTAAATTATTTTTGTTGAAAAGTCGAACCAATGATTAAATTACGATTATTTTCGGTTTTGCCCAATTTTTTAATGATTACGATTACCAAAAATAAAAAAAAAATCTTAAATTATTACGATTATTCAAAAATAATCAGAAAAAATCAAAAATAATCCGAAATACCCAAAACGATTATTTTTGATTTTTTTTATTTTTTCCGATTATTTTGAATAATCGTAATAATTCTAGATTTTTTTTTGATTTTTTCTAATCGTAATCATTAGATTATCACAAATTTTTCAACAGTGAATTATATAATCATTACGATTATTTCTAATAAATAATCTAATTGATTAGTAATTCTAATCGAAATTTAACAGGTATGGTATGAAGTAAAATATCCATTTACCAAATCTATTACCAAATCCCAGATGAATATAAATCTTGTAATTAATTTTGTGGTGAGTATACGCTTTATTACTATTTACATTAAACTTAATCAAAAATAAATGTCGAATTAAAATTCAGACATGCTTTAACTAATAAAACAGATTTATTTCAAACTCATCCTCTTCATCTAAATCCTCAGCTTCGCCGGTTATCATCGAGGTGGTGCCAAGTGTCGTCAAGCTCTGCACAGACTTTGTGTCCACCATTTTGGGGTCTTCGGTTTTGGTCAGTGGCAAAGGAGCTGGAGCTGGAGCACTGCCCTCGCTGCTCTCCTTCTTCACGGAGACAGTGCTGCTCGATCCCTCGGGCTCTTCCAGGGGCTCTTCATCTGCCTCCACCAATTCCTCCTCTCGCGATGATGAGACGTATAATGTGGTGCCGAATTCCACATCAATTATGTTTGCTCGCTCGCCCAGTTTTTCAATCTCGCCGGCCTTAACTTGACCCTTCAGCAGGCAATCTGGCAGCTTCACCTGGAGTTCTGCCAGTTTCTCGCGAACTTCCGTCTCGAATAGATCGCAGACAGCTGGTCGGGGCTTGTGGGGCATAAATCCCATTTTACCCGGAGTATACAGCTCGGATGTGAC
The DNA here is from genome assembly GCA_037043405.1 of Drosophila subquinaria. NCBI lineage: Eukaryota > Metazoa > Arthropoda > Insecta > Diptera > Drosophilidae > Drosophila > Drosophila subquinaria. The sequence goes on along the minus strand of JBAMBL010000337.1, from coordinate 165,273 downwards.
CGTTCCGATGGTCTCGACCGACGGAGTCTTTGGCAACTCCGCGGAGTGGGAGCTGACAATGTTCATCAGCTGGCTGAGCAGATCGATGCGTGCCAATTTGTTCATAGAGAGCGCCTCCTCTCTGACCTCCTTGATCACATGGGGCTCGTCCACGTTGGCCTCTTCAAGGCGTTCCGGGAACAGTGTGACACCCTGGTGCGTTATGATCGCATCCCGAACAGTTGCCTTGATCTGCTGGATGATACCGCGCAGTCGGACAATCTCTCCTTCGTGTTGCTCGTGCACCGACTCCAGATGCTTCTTCTCCAGCATCATGTTCTCCAAGCGACGGCACAGAGATCGCACCTTTCCGACTGCATCTTTGTTCCTCTCGTCCACGGACAGCTCGGCTTCCTGTTGCTCCTCATATGCCCGTCGGTATTGCAGGGCTTCCACGTACTTGGCCTTTAGCGTCTCATAGTTGTGGGTGAGGCCCTCGATGATCTTGATCTTGTTTATCGAATTCCGGACCAGTTCATTCTTGATCTGATCCAAAGCACTGTACTGCTCCATGATTTCCTTGTGCTTCTCCTTTTGGTTGTTGTACTGTTGCTGTAGCTTGATTTGGGACATTACCAACAGATCAATCTCCTTCTGCAATGCGATATTCTCGCGGATCAGGCGTCGGGTATATCCCGCATTGCGAATCTCACTGGAGCGTGTGAAATCCTCCGAGACTTGGAGTAGTTTTGCCTCCACCTCCTTCTTCAAGGCATCCTTTTCGACAACGGCCGCCTGTTCCATGTTGTAGAGTGCCTCCTTGTGGTACTTCTCCTTCTCCTTCATCTCGGACTCCTGGTCGTCAAACTTGGCCAGCAGAATATCCCGTTGTATGCGAAACTCATCCAAGGAATTCAACTTGCCATTGAGCAGCTTTATCTCCGACGTCAGCTGATCGTGCATCGCCTTGTACTTCCCCTCCAAATCGGCGATTTTCTCCTGCGCCGCACGGTTCTCCTCGTTGCGCACCTTGGAGACCTCCACGAGGCGTTCCTCCAGTTCGGTTATCGAGTTGTTGCGCTCGGCCAGCGTGCGTTCCAAATGGGCAGCGACATCGGTGCGATCGTGGTCTATATCCTGCAACTTGGAAGTCATCACAACGTTCGCCTCATCGATGCCGGCCAGATGGGCCCGCAGACGGGCCAACTTCTGGTTCAGATCCGTTATCTGCAGCTCATAGAAGGTCCGATCCACATTGCTTATTTTATTCAGTTCCTTGTCCTTGGTCTTCCCCTTTGACGACTTTCGTTTTGGCGGCATTTTGCTAACGTTTCTCTAATAACTAAACTCTTAATTCGTTTCTTAAAAATTTGGCATTCAAATAAATTCAAACTTATTCAGTAAATGACATTTCCTAACTGATTTACTTTAATAGGGATTGTTTGGTTACTTGAAATTCCATTAAACAAAAATCAACTAAACGGTTGTCAAGGCAATGAGCTTTTGCCTTAAGCTCTTAGCAGCTTGCAGAACAGCTGAAGTTGCTGTCAAAAGCTTTTTTGCTTGGAGTACATTTCAAAAAGTATAAATTTCATCATATCCATTAAAGTGAGTCCAGAAACTACACGTGGAATATTACTTAGAATGATTAACAGATTTCTAACATTTCCTTAGCTCCAGTTAGAACAAAGCAAATATAAGTGAAAAGCTCTCCTACTAGATTTTTACAATTGTTCTCAGCAATAGTGGGGAAAACAAAAGTGCTGCAATCGCTTAATTTTCCTGTCGGAAGTTTTCCGATAATGAAGTGGATCTTCCCAACAATAGAGGCGACAAAACACAAAGCTCGACGGGGAACTCCATTGTGAAATGCCAGGAGATGTAATTGCAGGTGTATGTGTAACATATTTACACACGTATTTACGCTTCTTCTTCATAAATATGTCCATACAACAAAAAACTTGTTGACGGCATGCCGTGCAATTAACATTTTGCTGATATATGTATATTCAAATTGATAATCTTTGTCAAAGCCAAAATGACCTTTTATTGCATGTAAAATCTTTGTTTATATTTTATTAACGGAAATACACATCTTTATGAAAGTAGTTTTAAAGTTCACACAATATTTCATTTTATTTATACTTTAATGCTAAATGAATTGACCTTTTCTTGTTCATTTTTAGTATATTGTGCTTTTATATATTTATGCATTTTCAAAAGATTATTTTATTTAACTGGAACTATAAAAGTGTATACAAAGTTTTGTTCTTTATTTTTTTTTTTGGTTTTTTTTGTATACCAACATACATACACTCTTTATTATATTTACAAAATAAATTAATTAAATAAAACTTTAATATTGTATAAAAAACTTAGCTTTACTGTTTTTGAATACCAAACTATCGGCATTTAGGCATTGTACACACGGTTGCCACAATTGGCGCTTTTGCACCAAAATTGGCTCTATTTTGTACTGTTGGCGCAATGGCACTTATTTTTTCGAATTGGCTCCTTTTTTCATCAATTCAGAATTACGTTTTCGTATTGTTGCTTGTTTTTCTCGTCCGCGCTGTTCCGCTCGGTCCGCGCACGTCAAACGCACTTTTTCTACTAAACTTAAACACGAAAGAAGAGGGAAAACGAAGGAATGACAGAAAATATACATGACATACACCAAGATAGATAGCCGCACCAGTCACTCCAGTGTGCTGTAAAGCGCGCCCTCTCGCTCTCGCTAAACGAAAAACGTTTTCTGCGTCGTCTTCCTGCTGCGTTCTGCGCGCCTGGTAGGAGAGAAAAAATTCTCCCGCAATCCAATATCATTAATATAAATAATATACATTATTAATATATTAGCTGTTCCCGCTCGGAACTTAAAACACGAAAGAAAGGGGAAACGATCAAACTCCTCCTCCTTCTCACATTGCACATGGTAGCCCCCTGGCGGCTAAACACCAAACGCAAAACGTTAACAGAAAAAACTGCTTAACAGAAAAATTGCTTAACAGAAAAACTCTTAACAGAAAAACTGAGCCGAACTTAACATTTTTTTGGCGCCGCATTGCACGCAATTGAAATTGAAATTTTCAAAAATTCAATTTAAAAAAGCTGAGAAATTATTTTCAAAAACACAACAAAATCCAAAATTAGGTAAAATAATTAACTTTATTTTAAAGTTGGTTTGGGGGCAAAGTTGAGAAAAAACCAAAAAAAAATATAAAAATAACAGGAAATTTGAGAAACAACAAATATCAAAAATTCGAGAAAAATTCAACAAAATTTCTGATATTTTTTTCAAATTTCTAGCTCAAAGTGGCCAAAAAAGCCAATGTCAATAAATTGACATTGAAACCACACTTTTTTTTGTCCGGAGGTAGCAGGCGCGCAGAAAACATAGCAAGTGTTAACAGAAAAACTTTTTGCGTTTAGCGGGAGCGAGATAGCACGCTTTGCAACACACTGGAGTGAGTGGTGCGACTAGCTTTTGGCGTGAGTTTTTGCACAAAACTGCCGCAAGGTGTCATTATTTACTGAACAATTTCAATTTGGGCCTACTGAGCAAAGCGCCATCTCTCTCTCGTCTGTTTGCAGTTTCTGACAATGAGAGGGAGGACAGGGTTGTTTGCAAATGCGATCGTGAGAGAAGAAGAAGAAAAGTGCGCGAAATTTGAAAAAAATGAACAAAAATGAATTAAAAAAAGCTGAGAAACAATTTAAAAAAAACAAAAACACCCAAAATTAGGTAAAATAATTAACTTTATTTAGAAATTGGTTTTGGTGGCAAAATCGAGAAAAAAGCCCAAAAACATTGAGAAATAACAAAAAACTTGAGAAACGAAAAATGTCAATAAATCGAGAAAAATTCTGTATGTCTCTGACACAAATTTCAAAGCTCTAGCTCAAAAAACACGTTTTCGGCCGAAAAAATCAATGTCAATAAATTGACATTGAAACCACACTTTATTTTGTCCGGAGGTAGCAGGCGCGCAGAAAACAATAGCAAGAGAACCAAAAAACGTAAAGGAGCGGTAGATGACGCTTTGCCGCGCATTTTGATTGGCTGATTTTTCGCGTTTAATTTCTGTTTGTTTCAGACATGGTGTTTTTAGCTATTTTCCCGCTAGATCTAGTGGGTTGCAATTGGCAAATGCGGGATAAATTGTAAAATAGTTGGAAAATAGCTAAATTGGCAACACACACGCAACGAACGAAATGTGCGCGCGAGAAAAACAAACAAAACGTAAACAAAAGAGTTTGAATGAATTAAAATCCGACTTTGTGCAAACAAATGCAACAAATATAATAAATTTAAATAATTATTGGTAAATCCAAACAAATCGGTGCAATATTTTCAATTTGAAAGTTGACTTTTCTTGCAAACAGAACGAGCACGCAGCGACAAGAAAAAAACATACAAAATCACGGACGCCGTCATCTGTTCACACGTGTTCAGTGCAAACGTTTCAATGGTGCGGAATTCGTGGAACGTGCCCCATTTGTCGACCATGACTCCTGGCACTCGAGCAACATCCAGCTCAGATTGTCGCCTCTGGGGCTCCTCGGTTCGTCGTCTGTCTGACCTACACAATGCGATGTGAGAGGAGAAGAGAAAAAGTGCGCAGTTTGACCAAACTTGTTTTTCGCCGGCTCAATAAAAACATGTCTTCTCCACCAATTATGGAGTGCGGCATATTTGAAAAGTCGTGGGATTCGTCCAAAAGACTTATTGCTTTATGTGTTATATGTTCTCCACATCTTTCTGCTCGTTCTGCGCGCCTGCGACTCCAAAATAAATTCTCCCGCAATCCAATATCAAATTGTTGACATGGCAAAAATAGTAAACTTTTTTGTTTTTTGAGCTAGAGCTCTGAAATTTGTGTCAGAGACATAAGAATTTTTCTCGATTTATTGACATTTGTTGCTTCTCAAATTTCCTGTTATTTCTCAATGTTTTTGGGGTTTTTTCTCGATTTTGCCACCAAAACCAATTTCTAAATAAAGTTAATTATTTTACCTAATTTTGGATTTTGTTGTTTTTTTGAAATTAATTCTCAGCTTTTTTAAATTAATTTTAGAAAATTTCAGTTTTTCAGTTCAAATTTAGCGCGGCACTAAAGAAAAAGTCACATACTTTCAGGAGGGGAGAGTTTTACTAACAGCGTTAACAGTGTAGTGTTAGCGTTAACAGTGCTATAAATGTTACTAACATTCGGCGCTCTTTTAGTGAATTTGGCTCATTTTTCGTTTGTTTTTGGCTCAAATTAATTACTTTTAAGTGGCATCCGTGATTGTACACATTAAATTCACTGAATCGTTGACTCATTTCATTGCATAGATTCAGGCGCCAATTGCAAAACATGAGTGTAAGTAACTGTATAAAACTCGGAAAGGGTGGCAACATTGTAAATTTGCCACGCAATCTGGAACAAGTGTCGCATTGTTGTAACAATCTGCCAGACACCCGAGACAACAAACATGGCCGCCAGCAATAGCCAATCCCCTCTCCTGCCCCTCTGTCACAATCCCATCAAGCTGCCTGCCCTCCATCCTATTTTTTTTATTGTCGGCCCAACAATGAGATATGCGGATACTACGAGAATGTGCCCCTAGTTGTTGATACGAATAGTGCACAAAAAGCAGGAGGAAGAGCGAGCAAAAGTAAAACATGAACTCAAATGTTAACCCGCCTAAGCTACACACACACACACATCTACAGATGTCTGCAGGCATGTGTGAGTGTGTGTATATGTGTGAATAAGTTGTGTGAGCACAATTTATTAAGTGAGTGGAAGAGGGAGAGGGAGAGAGGAAGAGGAAGAGCCAAAAGTAAAAGTTGCAAGCGAAAGTTTAGCACGTAGCCAAAATTAGGATAGTACATAAAATACTTGTACTTATAAAGAAATTGACAAGGAAAAACTTTAAGATTTATAGAAAAAATAAAACAAGTTACGAGAATAGTCGATTTCAGGACTATAATTTACCCTGTACTCAAATATACTTATAGTAATTGTATCTATAAGTTTTAGTGCAAAGTTTAAATATTCAACGTACATAAATTTATTAGGTTCAGCTTTATAAGTTGACATTCAAAAATAGTTGCAAATACTTAGGCGCTTTTAAACTAAAATTAAAACAGTTATAACTACAATAAAATTTATCCTATCTTGATGTGATTAAGTGGGATGCTTGCTTATGATAAAAGGACTTTTTGTATTCTAAAATTAGCATGCTATCTTCAAAATGCGAATGTGAGAGTTTATTCGCGATTGACTTAAATTCAATACACTCTTGTAGCATAATTGTAATAAATACCTCACAGAATTTGGCGCCATAACGCGGCGGCGGGGAATCACAGAATCGATAGCGATTGCGGGTGCCGCCCAGGCAGTTGGTTGAGCAGGGTGTCCACTCGCTCCAGGTGCCCCAGCCGCCAGTGTCGGAGTCTGTGAAGTGGTTAAGTTAAGGAGCTTATGCACTGATATGCAACTAAATTAAGCCTCTTAGTTGGCTTCACTTACCACTGACGGCCAAGGTGGGCACGCAGTCCATACGCACATCCGCGACGGCGCCGGAAATCGCCTGGCTGACATAGACGAAGCAGTACTCCACGTATTTCTCGGAGAAGAGTTCACAGTTGAAGTACAGTGAGTGCTGACTCTTGATGACCCGCTGCTCGGCAACATAATGCAGCGAGGTGGGCGGCTTAAGCGAGGCGACATCGGCCCTTAACTTAGCGTAGAGACGGACTCGATCACCCTGCTCCAGAATACAGCCGGGATACTCGTAGAGCACGCCTACACCCGAGTGTGGATCGCAGGGAAAGATGCTCCGCGCGTAGACATTGAACACGAACTCATCGCTCCAGTCGACGCTGATCATACGCCGAGTGGTGGGCACATTCAGTGCTGTCACCATGGGTCGCAGCTGGACAGCATAGTTGCCAGCCAATCCGAACAGTTCGCAGCCCAGTTGAAGCGTCTTGAGCTTGGGAAATCCCCGCACCTGCTCTGCAAACAGCACGCTCGACTTGGACACATTGGTGAGGCTGTGGGCACAGCTGCGATCCTTGCCGCAGTAGACCAGCTCCAGCCAGAACTCGGGCAGCGAAGGCTCCCGCTCGCCATGCAACGCCCGCTCGCAGTTGACCTCGGGAAAGCGCAGCGTTACATTCACGGATGTCCTGGGATAGGTGCGCAGGGTCACGGGACTCACAATCATCTCGGCACTGGGCCATCGCACGTCCAGCGTCTGGAGCAAGCGCTCATCCTGCGACGGCATCAACGTTGTCGTTGTCAGCGATTCGGAATTCGCATCATTGTGATCGAGCGTTGTTGTGGTCTTTAGATTCCGCACCACCTGCATCTCGTAGAGACCGCCGCCCCGCACAAAGGTCTGGCAGGGCACCGTGACCTGGGTGACGTTCTGTCGCGGATCCGGAAAGAGTGGAATATTCTGGACAATCTCCTTGCGTCTGCGTTGCAGCACCACCTGGTGGCTATTGCTGGTTTCACTCCTGTTGCTTCCCTCTGCCGTGCCCATTCCCGTTCCCGCATCATTAATGATTTTGCTAATGACTAAAGTGCTCATTATGGTGTTCACCCTGCCCTCCTCCGCCTCCGTCTCCGCCTTCGCCTCCGTTGTCGAGTTGTCAGTGCTCAAGTGGGCGTTGCTGAGATTCCGATTTTCAGAGTGTCGTTCTGTTGTTTGGGGCGCGCTCGCATTTGCCTTTAAAGTCTGTGCATCGTCCTCGCTGAATTGGATCTGCACATGCAGGTCGCCGCTGAGAGCTGTGAATGTGCTGGGGGACATGAGGCGACCCCTTCGAACCGCCAGCACGTGACCTTTTGTTGAAATCGAGCCAAGTCGGAGTCACAGAACGAACAAACGAACGAACGAACGAACAAATTAATCACCACATGTAAAGAACGAGAGATAAGAATTATGCACAAGCCTTTGTAATTTATTTCTTATTGTATGACAGCGGGAGTTACGGTGTCACGCCCCCCACTGCCACTTCCACGCCGCCCCCAACTCCATCTCCCTATCACGCCTCCTCTTTGTTGTGTTTAAGTGCCCACAGTTGGCATAGGCAATTGGAATACGACTGTCACAACGATTAATGAATGCTCTAACATTTCTAACTACATTCTAATAGAATCTTCCTCAGATAAAGTGTCATCTTTAACGGGCTGGGACTTGATTGACATATAAATAATGACAAAATAATAATCGATTGATTTTTCTAACTGTGTCATCTTTAGATAAAGTCTCATCTTTAACAGATTTTGATTGATTGACGTACTGTTATTTACTCATAAATAATGACAATTCAAGATTGTTTTCTAATAAAGTCATCTTTTGATTTGATTTTGATTGATTGACAAAGTGTTAGTCACATATAATTGAAACAAATTTTATGGATGGAAGAGAAGAATATTGTTTTCTAAAATAGAGTCAAATATAGCAGAAATTGTTTTCCTGATTTAATTAATAATCAAATTGCTTTTCGCTCATGAATCTAATTGGAAAAGATCTCATTCTAATGAAAGAGCTGTCATGCTAAAATTGAATATTTTTGTACCTTGTGTTTTTACGAAATAGTATTATCATTGAAAAATTAAATTTTTCTGTAAACGACAAATAACGACAATGGAAACTATATCATAAATGACTGTTTGCAATTCGATTAGCAATACCAAGTGTTACAGATCGAATAAAGACAATATTTGGCCAAATATCAAAATTAAGTGACTTGACATTTGATTGACTAAAATGCGCTTTGCACTTTTGACATTTGAGGGGTTGTTATTATTCCTTACTTTTAAACATTTTCCCCCCTCATAACATGAAGAAACGTCATTATAGACACATATTAAGGGTGATAGATAAGTTATAAACTGAACTCTATAAGAAACATTCACATATATACGATGTAATACAACAAATTTACTATATAGAACCTTTTATCCTCTAACAAATAAAACACAAACCATAATTCGTAAAATAATCTCCCAAAAATTACTTTATAAATCAGACTTTGTGGGTCAAATAAAATAGAATAAAAGTCCTTGCAATTGGCATAACATGTCGGAGAGCAAAGACTAATTCCTGACAAAGTTGGGTTTATGATAGATAGATGCTTGCAAAGGAGAAATGAAAAAGGAAAGATGAAAAATAGAAAAGAAAACAATGCACAAATTGGATGTTCAGACGTTCCATTTACATCGCAACGGGGCGACTGTCACTCACTTGTGGAGCAGCATAGGAGGAACATTATTGATGATATCATAATCTTCCACTTGACTACTGATTTCAGGCCTGACGCTGATGCGGATGCGGATGCTGATGCTGATTCTGATGCTGACGTGCCAACTGTCTTCTTCCGCTTTCGATTCGTTGGCATTTTCCTTCTTGTTCGCTTCCTTCGAGCCATTTTCATCTCTGACATCTCTGTGGCAGTCACTGTGGATGGTGTCTGGGCCAAGACGAATTGAGCCGTTATTGTTGTGGCAAGTTGAGCGCCTTTGCCACCGCCTTCCACGGCCGCCCAATGAAATGTGGGTGTGGCAAGGGGTCGCTCAACCGAGCAGCGTTTGCAATTCACTTCTGTTATTTATTTGTATTGTGTTCTTGGCGGTCGGAACGGTTTCAGATGATCCATTAGAAATTAATGTCAATGCCTTTTGCCTCAACATTTCTGAAAAGAATAGAGCAGAAAAGATAATAATAAGAGTCAGAAATCGTTAAAACAAATTGAACAATAACTTGGCCGAAAGTCGAGATGTTGCACTAAGTTCTGATCCAACAAAAGGTTATAAATTGTCTGATATTAATTCAATTTCTTTGAAAATGATTTAAATACAAAGACCAGCTGTGAATGGCGACTTGATATCCTTTAAGGACACTTTAGACTCCCTGAAATTGTCATGAAATACGAGTTTGTTATTTAATTTTTCAGTCTCCGTTTGCTTATTGTGATATTTAACGACCCGATTAGACATTCATTTATCTTTCATTGCGAGTATATTAGAGCAAATATTTTCTTGGCGGTAACTTGGGAATTATTAATTATATTTCAAGCGAAAAATATGCGACATTTGAAAAACAATTTAGCTAATTGTTGTAATGTAAATTGAGTTTGTTTGTCGGATTCAATTAAAATGAAGCCTATAAGTATTACATTTATTTACAAGTAAATTTTTAGTGAAATGTTGTTCATTTATAATTGCTTAAACCCACCACAAGCCTTTGGAGTTTTTCGGAACCACCCAGTTAGGGGGCTTTATTTGTTATTAGAGAAATCCGACTGTCATTTAACTGTGTTCGGTCATTAATTACTATTGCGTGTGTCTGTTCATTATGTCAGCTGTTCCGTGGATCTCTCAGTGGGTCTAATTTGGTTTCGCTAACCACCGAATGGGAGTTGGTCCAAAAAACCACACGTGCCACAACAGGGTGATATTTCACTCACTTGCAACTTTTAAAAGAGGGATGATAACACGAGCACCAGTTAAATGTTGAAACACATTGAAAACAGTCAAAAGGAGAGATGCTTAAATATTTTATGCACAATCTGAATACGAGTACACACAAAAACTCGAAAAAACTTCAATAAGTTGAATAAAAACAGCTAACATTTGTATAGTTTATAGGAATAAATAAATAATGCTTATACATGCATGATTTGTAGATTGGTATTTTGATCATATTTGGGTTTTGTTTTAATAGCTTTACAAATTGCGATTTGTAATAAATTTTAACAGTCATTTTTTTCACTTTTTTAATTTTAAAAAGCCAACCAACTTTTTGTAAAAATCAAGTACTTATTTTGATTTTGGAAAGATATATTTGAATGGAAATTTAATAGAAATATTTGAATAGTCTACAAATGTATGATTTGAAGATTTCTTTCTGATCATTTTTTAGTTTTATTTTATTCTATCGTATTTTCAAAGTATTTTCGAAAGAGATTAAAATTGAATAATTCATCGAAATCAATAATAGTAATCGAAATGTCGGTCTGTGGTAATCCCTGGTTTAAATACTGTTCTTTATTTATTTATTTTAGAATAGAATTGCTGATAGATAAATATTAATCAATAGTAGTAATCGAAATGTCAGTTTGTGGCAATCAGTGTCGTCACTCTCCCACCAAAAGAAATTCCGTCACGGCCTATTAAATTCAATTAGTATCCATCGATATGAAGTAACGTTGTAAATGTGTTTGGTCACACTGAACGGGGGGCACAGCTTGCTAAATGACCGACTGCAGCTAGTGAATTTACAATCAATTGCACATTTTACACTACCAATCATCCAATCTATCCCTCTATCTCCCTCTCTCTCTCTCTCTCTTGCGTCTCTATCTGTGGACCAGAATCATCATAAATATTGATGAAACACAGAGGCAAGGACAGACAGTGCGTAAATCTGCCTTTAATGTGCCACATGGGGGTCCCCCGAAAACTATTAACTGCACCAAGCGACGGGTCCTTTTTGACCGCCCATTGCCACCAATTTTTGCATCCTAATACCGAATGGACAGGCACAGACTTGTCGCAGCGTGGAAAATCAAAGCAATTGCGAATGGTGTTCATGGTTAGAGAGAGAAGCTCGTGTCGTGTCGTGTCTCGTGTTGTTGCTGCGAGGGCCGTTCGATAGGCAAAATGTCAATGCCCCGTGCTTGGGCAGTTGGCGTGTGCCGTGTGGCATGGACTCGTATTTCCGCCCTTGTCCTTACTTGATTACATATACTTTGTGCCTCGACTTTTTCATGCCATGCACATTTTATAGACTTTTACTTTGTATGTTTGTATTTGCGGGGGGGTTGGAAATTCCCCGAGTGCTGAAATGCGACGCAAAAAAAAAGAAAAGAAAAACAGGAAGGATGAAAAGGAAAATGCATACAAAATATAAGGGAAATGCTCGTTTCGAATACTCGTATTCAAACATTTACACGCTCTGTTTACCCCTAATCAGTAGATAAGCATGAGAACGCTCTCACAGTGGGTGCCAGAATTATATTTACTAGCCCACATGCGGTATCCCCTTTCATTATGCAGTACAAAATGTAAATAATTCTCCCTAATGGATTTTAAAGCGTTATTATGTCATCAATGGGCTTATGTGCGGTTATTATACATATATTTATTTTATGCATACAATTTATTATATTTTGAGGAAACAGTTTTATGCATTGCATTTAACGAGATTAAGAAACTTGAAATAAGTTTAAACGCTTCACACATAATTTATACTTGTTGACTGTGTGTATAACCACAAAATTGAATATATTCTGGTAAATTAATATTAAATCACAAATTGTTATGCAACGCTGTAAAGTGATTTATTATTATTGCGATGTTTATTGATACTGGAAGTTGACTTCAAAATGGCTCAAAATGTAATAAGTTTGGGCTTCTTTCGAAATTTAGAGCGGCATTTAATTATCATTATTCTCACAAATAGGATATTCAATTCAATTAGTACCTCTAAAAGATGCCATCTTTTTTTAAGTTTCAATACTCAGTAAAATATACAAACATTTATTTTGTAAGCAACTTTGTAAAAGTGCGTTTGTTTAGTGAATTACTTGTTTCTGTGCTTGAAAATGCATATGCGAACTTTTATTTTAAACTTGACTTGGGCAAATATTTCAATAAATTAAATGTTGTACAAAGCACTTAAACTGATTTCTTTACTGTACTGAGCCTTGAAGAGCAAATCCTCTTAAGACCAAAGAAAAGTACTTAGATCTGACCACGCTTGAGAGTCACTTTAAGTTGGAAAAGCATTTTTCCATTTATGAAACTTTATTACTTGTCTGTTTGTATGTATATCGTATTATTATTATACCATGAAACTGCATTCATGGCTTGAACTTACATCAAACGAAAGTAACGTTTTGCGCTTAAATGTTGCATTCTATTTTCGTTTGTTCTATGTAAAGACCAAAGAGTCGACACTGACAGCTGCAGCTGAAGGAACGAGGGCAAGTACTGCTTTTTCCATGACTGCACTTGACCCAAACTCCAAAAATGTCAAGCAAGCTGACAACTGTAAAAATATTACGTATACGATGTGACTGGCAAAAAGTTATTCCTTGAAGGTTCAGATTGAGATTAGTTGAGGGATTGGCATATTGTCAACGTTTATATCAGGCCATAACCGTGACAATGACCCGTAGTCTGTTATGCAGTTTATAGTTTTCCCCATCGCTAGACCAATTAATTAAAATTTCACAGTTGCTTTAAGGTTGCATGCGGCAATCGTGGAAAGTGACGTGCATCCAGTCGTGATGCGACATGCGAGCGACAAGCGAGTGCCACACAAATTATCGGCAAATTATGTGACAGACGCGCAACGTTTTTCCCGGGATTTTCCACAACAACAGACATGACAGCATGTCAGCAAGAGGAAGAGGACATGCACTGCAATAAGAGAGAGAGAGAGAGAGAGAGAGAGCGAGAGAGATTGAGAGTGTTAAGCACTTCCGCTGCTTAGTTAGAGCAACTGAACACACACATAACTCTCTTTATCAAAACTAAGCACAGTCTGAGGGAATATTAAAATAGCTGACACGCCCACAGCGCCTACAACAGCCACTAGTCCAGTGGCTCCGTAGTGCTCTCGACTTTATGTGGCTGTCGTCGTATAACGGCGCCAGGTGAGTTACCTGTCACCCCCTCTCTCTGAACTGAACTTCATTTAAAACAACTCAGACAGCCGAAAGGGGGAAATATGTACATACATACACACTTATAAATAATAAAAAAAAAGCAGAAAATGAAAGCAACAACTCGTATATGCACAAACATACATACTTTTATTCGCATAATAGTATACAATGTTATCTATGCACATATGGCCAGACAGCCGGAGGCAAATGCTTGGATTGCATGCAAGCGAATGCTGAAAGGACCGTGGTCCCCCAGTCCCCAATTGAGAGCAGGGTCTATGGGGGATTGGAAGGTGTGCTAGCTAGCTCCTTAGGCTAACTCTGGTTCAAGCTTTATGAGTTTTGTCGCCCAACTACTCAATATTTGACTAGCTCCAGCGTTGGGCATATCACCAGCTTGTAAGCAGACTCAGCAACGAGCACAGCTCAGTGGCGTAGGCCAAGAGGGGCTTACACTTGTAAGTAAACTAGTTACAAGTTTGTGGTTAAACTTTTAACAAGAACTTTTACATTACTTTGCAATTCAACTGAAGAGTTAGAGAAGCTAAAATATATGTTTCGTTTAATTCGAGCTAAGCTTGACAAGTGAATATTCTGTTTCTTTTTGTATAACACAAGCAAATAGCTTTGTAAATATTTTTGAACACATTGGATAATCATTTTTACGAAATTTTTGTTAATTATACTTTAAAGGTAAATCATATTCAGGCCTGTTCCGGTTTTCACTTTTTATTTTATAGCATTTAGTGAAATGCATTTATTCACTTTCCATGGAGGCAAGTATTTAAAAATGCTCGTTTTTCACTTTATCGGACTTAAACTCATCAGCTCAAAGTGAAATAAATCCGTAGAGCTTCGCCGAAATGATATTAGAGCAGGTTAAAGAAATTCACTTCCGCAAAATCTTACCGAAAGTGGAAACCGGAACAGGCCTGATTGATTTAAAAATAACGACAAAGAGATTGTTTCAATAGAAGAATAAGGAAAAACGTAATAATATTTGAAGAATTTCCCTCATTTAATATATTCAGTTTTGACAACATTGTAAAAGTCGCATATAAAATTCAGTATTAAAGATATTGATACTAGTCAGATATTTAGCAATGAATTACCTGTGCTAATGAGTTAAGTATGTCAGCTTTATCACTAAGCAAACAATACATAGAGGCGTCAAACAAGCATTTTTTTGAGCGAAACGCTTTGTATGCAATGGAACCGCAGAGCCTTCGGCAAAAGCCGAACGCTCTTTCCAATAAAACCAAACAGCGGCTGAACTTTGCAGAGAGAGAGCGCACACAAGCAACGGCGGGTGCGATCACCGGTTGGAACATACCCTGTTTTAAATACAAACATTTTTTCTCATTAACTTTGCCTTTTTTATTATTTAACAATAGTTTTTTAATTTTTCAGCGTATTTATTAATTAACAACCAAATTATTGAATAATAACAAAAATAAAAGGAGAAAAAGAGTTTGTATTTATAACAGGGTATGTTGCAACGGGTAATCGAGCCCGCATGTTTACATTTCACGCACACTAAGAAGCGTGCGCATGCTGACACACAGAAACGATAATGAGCGAGAAAGACTGAACATTTTTCGTTGTTGCGTGTGTGCGCTCTGTCTCTCTACAACGTCCTGCCGCTCTGGGTTTTATTGAAAATAGCGTTCGGCTTTTGCCGAAGGCTCTGGGGTTCCATTGCATACAAAGCATTTGCGCTCAAAAAAATGCTTGTTTGACGCCTCTATGTATTGTTTGCTTAGTGGCTTTATGGTAAAATAGTGTATATTTAGTAATTTTTATATTTGATTGAAATTTGTATCCCCCTTACGGATGCCATTTTCGTTTCGCCTACGTCACTGCTTTAATTTCAATTGACGAGGCTTTGATGCGAACAACACTAGAACAATTGACTGAACCATAAACTAAGACAGCACAGACATCAACAATTTATCACATTACACACACACAATCGCACACATGTGTGTTAACATGGTCGGTGCCTTATGGTTTTTGTTGTTGTAGATGTTCTTTGGCTTCTGCAAGACTCGAATGTGTTTTCAATTGATATTAAACATGATTCTGTGGCTGTTGTGTCTATAGTCTTAGGACTGTGGTCCTGCTAGTCAAGGGCTTCACTGTACAGGCTTCCATGAAGCATGTACACAAATGATAATTAATTAATCGAAAGAGATGCAAACAATTTAATATTGAAAGCTTGTAGCGTTTGCTAATATTACAATGCATTCAATAGCATATTATGAATTATTAGCACAAAGTGTGATTGCAAACACACAGACGGACACATACGCACACACACACAGACAGACAGACATACCATTAAGTAAATTGCAATCGATATTTTAAAACCGCAGATAAAAACATTCCATATTGGTGCGAATAATATTGAATTGTGGGTCAATTGTGAGGGGATGAAACTACGCGAAATATCTAGGCCAAAAGCGAAATCACGATATGAAAACCACAAAACAAAAAAAAATAGAGCTGAGCAATAACAACAACATAATCATAGATTCATATTTATCTTAGGAGCTAAGTCCCGTCACAGTCCCCACGGGTGGCTTGGTGTCTTGGTGGTTGGGTTGGTTTCTGCAGCCTCATCTCATTTAGTGATTGTTATGCTCGATTTCCCATACATATTTATTTAGATTTATGCTGGGCTGTAGTGCTGCGACTTCATTAGATGTCATTGACGTCCAAAAATCTGTCTGTATTCCCCACTTTCTCCTTTCTCCTTTCGCCTTCTCTTCCGATTAGTTTTTTTTTGCTGAATAATCAATTTTTAAGGCCGACTTTGCGGCGCCACCGAATTGATTTCTATTGACCGGAGACGCCGCCTTGTTGACAGGCAGACAGACAACAAAAATAAATAATTTAAATTTATTATGCTGCATTATGCTTGAGTTTTGATTTGAATTTGATGCTTAACTGACAGTTGACATTTGATATGACATTTTTATGCCCTGGAAATTAAAAAGATTAACAGGGCAAGTCTATGAAATACATATAGATTTTATTACTCTCGTAGAATTCTATTTAATTAACGTAGCACAAATAAAGACTTTCCATAAAATCTGTCCCAAAAAGTATGCTATATTTTTTTTGTGTAGCCTTGCACAAAAATGGAATTCAATAAAGAGTTAGAACGAATACAAAATAATCACGATAGTACAAATTGATAGAATCTATGACTTTTTTCCTACTAAAGTGTTAGCAATCGGGACTTTTACTTATAACATTTTATTAATAACTAAACGGGCCTAAGAATATTAAAAGCATAATATATGCAAAGTAATTGAAATATGTTTACAGTGCTTTCCAGAAGCTCTTGTTCAAGTATCCAATTAATTAAATGGCGCTGGTAAATGAGTTTCAATATTGCTTTTTTTTTTTTCATTTTCATAATTTGTGTAAACTCATGAATAATATTATAAAATAATTTGAACGCAAAAATGTAATCAGCAAAGGGATCATTAAATTTTTCCATTTGTCGAGAGCCAAGGTCCGAGTTCTTGGAATCTACATACTGTCGTCAGCTGGCCGTAAAATTTGGCTGGCGGATAAATCTAATTTGAATACGCGCAGAAATGTGCGTCCCTTCCCCCCGCACAAAGTTGGCAAACGCGACTGCCGACAGACACATCATAGACGGCACCTCCTTATCGGAGCCACACTTTAGAGACAGGAATGTTCCCTTTCCCCCGCCAACTCATAAATAAGACGAAGGCACGGGGAAAAGAAACAGTCAAGTGAGATTGAGACTAAGGTGAACCAGGAAGCAAAAAACAAGCCAACAAACCGCTCAACACCTGGCGGGGGAGGAATAAGGAATAAGGAGTACAGTGGCTGCGATTTATGTGTGTGTCGTCGTGTGGCACCAGAAGTAAATTAAATTTTTGTATCTTTTGTAATGAAATATCTTATTGAATTTTATTGCTGTCGAATTTATAGCACACATGTATATTGGATTTTGAGCTCGAAAGAATTTCCAGTAAGCGGATGCGGCACTTCAGCTTAATTTTATAAGGTATTGTCCTGGAAATTACAGTACTTGATTTCCTTATAAGTGGGCCTTGTATGAGGTTCTCTTGGTCTACTTTACTTTATATTCTAGGACAATTTTCTTGACTTACTTTTAAGGAAGTTGTTTTCCCTTATTTTAACAAGTGTCCTAAAGGTGGAAAATCTGACAGATTTCTTAATAGTTTTCTATTCCACAATCTAAAGTCAATTTCCTTTATTTCTGTGCCACTTAGATTCCCCTTTTAGATAGTTTAAGAACTTCCTGCTGTAAAGGGAACGTCAAATTCACAAGAACATTTCTTTAGGTCAAAATGCTTCCGTTTTATTGTTGTCCTTTAAGTAACAGATTAGATTTTCTGTACTCACACAGGTAGTTAAATAACTGTCTTTCTCAGTAAAAGTTCTTAGAGTCAATTGCTTTGATATCTGTCATGGGAAATAGACTTTCAGTAGTTGTGTTTAGCCACAAAAATGCAAATAAATGTCAAATGCTTTCAGCATAATGCTGAAAGTTTAACTTCAACTGAGAATAAACTAAAAACTTATGCAATTAAGTACACTGCAAGTTTTTCAAGTGGAAACGAAAAGCGCCTGGAAACCCATCAAGCAAAATTGAATGACTCTTGGAAAGTGAGCAAGAAGCGAAAACTTGTTTCAGCTAAATGAGAAATTATTATATAGACCAAGAAAATCGCTACAACTACAAGTATTCGAGTCCAAGGATTCTATAGAGATGTCGGGCTCGCCAAAATGGACCTCAACTCAAGTAAACAGTGCGTAAATTTTGCCATTAGTTAGAGTTTAAGTTTAAATTACAATTAAATGAAATGCACAGTGAAGCCTTCTAAACTAACGTCCCTTTTAGAGTCCGTCTCTGTTATACGATACGTCCGTCAAAGTGAGCTGGGTTGATGTGCAGTACATATATAGGGAAGTGCAAGGGGACGGAGAACTTACAGAAGCCCTGCGAGACATTGTAAATTGTTGGCTAAACCAATTACTAATCCAAGGATTCTTTTTTTTTTGTCAATTTGTGGGGTATATGCAGTTGCTTTAAATATAAGCAAAATTTAAAGCGAAAATTAATTGTACAGGTCTTAGTAACAACCGAATCAACGTAACTGAGACTATACAGACTTTACGAAGTTTATCTCATAAAAAAATACATTTTTAAATAGAAGATTTTTCTACGATTTGAATAAATGTGGGAGATAAAATGTAATTTAATTATTTAAAAAAATAAAAAAAAAAACTAATATATATACATTATATAGAGGTGCGATCCCATTATGACAGATATAAACAGTTTGCAATAAAGAGAAACAACTGTAGAAAACTTCAGCTCAATGAACTATTGACTTAGACACAGACGACCCGGTATTAACAATATGTGGTATAAAAGAGCTATAAATTGCATAGAACACATAGGCGGCACATGAAAGAAGTAGAGAATTGTACTTTATATGACTTTAGTAAAAAAAAATAGTACTCACAGCAAGCAGACTAGATTAACTATAATCTTCTGTGAAATTCTCATGTTCTTTATTCGTTAGCATTTTATCGGGAGACAGCTCCTAAGCTAAAATATCCATAGACCTTGTACTAACTGAGGACTTTAAGCACTCCAACAATCTGTTGACTTTGTTTGGACGCGGCAAAAACTATTTGCAAATTAAATTAAAGAAAAGCAAACTAAAACTTTTACATTTTGTGCTATGCAAACTTTGCAAGATGACAAGCGAAGGTTAAACTTTAAATACATCCACTACCAGTGGGATAAAATATAACATTTTTTTTATATGTAAGTATGTAAGTTGGTCCCCCTAGTATGAACTCCCAGCAGCGCCTTCATGTGTCCCTTGTCCGCTTATAAACCTGAGTAAGGATTTTTCTGCACTTTTTAATAGTTTTTCATTTGGAAAACCACTAAAAAGTTTGTGTGTGCTTCTCTTTTAAATACTTTTACCGTTCGTTGGGTTTTCATCAACCCATCAAAAAGAATGTTGTTACATTTTATGAGTGTTAAACGGGAAATATGCGTATTTTTCACTTTTTACATGCATTTCTTGTTGGAAATTTTACATTATACTTAGTGCTATGTTTCTCTCTCCTTCATTTATGGCTGTCTATCGCATGCCAGTAATTCATTATTTTACTACCTCACGATGTGTGTGCAGTTTGTGGCTTTCTTTGCCACTTTCAGTCCATTTTTGGCCAACCCCAACTATGGTCAGCTGTGCAGTTTCAGTCAAGAAAAGCAACAAACCATCAGACCATTATTCTATTTTTCTTTCTCTGACCAATTATTTGCTTTTCCCTTTGTTCGTCCTGTCGATTACACTGTCTGGCCTCCTGATCAGGATTGTAATACGCTATATCATGCATGTATTAATTATCTTTAGATTTTGTGAACCAGTTTATGTTATTATAATAACTGAACGGATTCTTGGTAAAAGTTATAATTGAAACGAAGTTTAACTCTTCGACTATATACATATATAGATTGGGAAAAAAAACCTTGGTTTTTATTTTTTATTGTGTTTTATTATGGTTACATGTGGATTTTGTAGCAAGTCAAATAGATAAATATTGAGATTCATTGCATTTAACTATTTTTATATTAAAAAAAACATAATTTTAACGTTTTCTCTTTCAATACAAAACTGTTTATGGAAACAGTTCGTAAATTGACTTAAAGACTGGTTTATTTTGGAACATTTTCAATTGATTATCCCATACCTGTTCCGCAGTTAAAAAACACCCCAAATTGCATGTCATTTTAAAGACACCACCAATCAACAACAACAACAACAACATAGAATTAGACACCTCTCTCTCTCTCCCTCTGTGTCTCTTTCTCACACACTCTCTCATGTACCTGGCATACCGGCAATAGAGATCGCTTACCTGTCCCAAAAGTTGCATTCTTGGCTCCATTCAAAAGTTAGTGGATCCCTAAAAAGTCAGTTGAAAGCTAAAGTGCCATTCTGAGAAGACACTCGACTGCAATAATACATATTGTTGGGTTGCTTATGACCATAAAAGGACGCCATGGCAATCGGAAGGACCATTGTTTGCATTTGCCATTTTCACAGTGAATTCAAAACACACGATTTTCACAAATTTCACAAAACTTTCAAGTGGCGTTTGAGACGACAATTCGGAGGACACCACAGATAAACAATGTTTCCCGGCTTTTTCTGTTAGGTGACTCACAAAGACCGACGGATACGTTAGAAACAACATGTACTTACATACGTACGAGAGTGTATATGTGTGTGTAAGCGCGAAAACGTTGCGACTCGAAATGGACTTTCACCCACGTACGACGGTTGGCGCGTGCAAACTGAAAGGCACGCGACTCGAATCTCGCAAGCAAAGCACAAACAAGAGACGAGCGCAAACACGAGCTCGGCTAGCCGAGGATTCCCTTCCGAATCCGAATGTCCTCTGTAAGTGCCGGTCAACATTGGAGTGATAGGAAGAGAGCAAGAGCGAAAGAGAGCGAAAAACAGAAGGTGGTTGTTTAACCAGCCATGGAGGTGGCGAACCCCTTACACCCCAGCGGGGTTGTTTGGGTGGTTGGACTTACTTTGCACGCTATGCGACGGCGTCTGTTGTGAGTTTTAATTCAGAAAACAGGAGCAGGGAGGGTGGGTGGCGGGTGGTACAGAGTCAGCATAAACTAAAGGTGCACATTTCTTGTATCTCCAAAAACGATACATATCGTTTTTTACGCATACTTTTTTATTTGCAAACAATATAACAGTTATTATTGTAATCTCGAAAATAATATATTAGTTATATAAACTATTTAAAATTCGAATTTAAATTACTTTTCAACATGCACTTTACAATTGCGCGCTTACGAATATCGATTAAACATCGCCACAAATGTCATTCATCGATCAACACACAATGAGCATGCTCGATGATCATGCTCGGCTTGTTTAAATTTATTGGGATAGAGTACGAGCGTCTTATTGAAAAACTTGTTAGAGTAAATCTGGAGAGTTGTATAACGGACAACATAATTGAAATGTTTTTTTTTGGAGCTCCAGCATTCTCTCCAAAGCTTTATGAAATTCCAACCCTGATATTGTATCCATCCTTATTATATTAGCTATAGCGCATTATTAAATTTGTGGATAATAAATTTTCCATAAATATTAATAAATCTTTGTGTCGATTTTTTGACACCACCGCGACAAACTTTGCTCGCTGCAAATTGAAACTTTTTAAAATCAACGAGCCGCTCGCCAACTAGTCTAAACACGCTAAAAATTTTAACGAGCCGAGCATGCTCATCGAACACGCATGTCGTGTGTGGGCACCTTAAAAGAAGAGACGTTCATAAGAATGACTCAATTTGGTACTCTATAACAAAAAAAAAAAAATACCGTTCTGAAGTGTTAAACGCGAATGCAACTTGTTTTTCTGCTCTTCGTCCAAGTAACATCTGTCTTTGTGTTGCTGATAATCGTGGTTCACTATATTTATTATATAATAAATGCTATTGCCGGCGATAAACAAAACAAAACTACAATAAAACCACACATAACCCAAACTCCTGTGTGCCCTGCATTGTCGTCGAATCGACAAAATCAATAAAAGTTCCGTCGTTGACCTTAAAAACCAATACTTCGCTAATACCGAAAACAATGCAGTCAAACG
Organism: Drosophila subquinaria; assembly: GCA_037043405.1. Classification (NCBI taxonomy): domain Eukaryota; kingdom Metazoa; phylum Arthropoda; class Insecta; order Diptera; family Drosophilidae; genus Drosophila; species Drosophila subquinaria. Next base: position 142,895 of record JBAMBL010000337.1, on the reverse strand, counting down.
ATGATGCAAAATTCATTAAAAAACGTTGGAAGGGCGGGTGCATTGAACCACATCCCACGGACAAAGCGTTGATTGTTAACTACCAGCTGGAAGCGACCGTTTTTGGAGAGCCCAACAATCCGATGATTGAAGAGAAAAAGCAATGCCAGAAAATCATACGGCTGCGCTCGCTAAACGCCAAGACAGATCCCGCCTGTCTGGCGCGAGAAGTGGTGGATAAATGTGATCTTATACACAAATCGCAGCTAAACGACGTTGAGCAAATAATATTCTATTTGAAAAATCGCAAAGATAATGCTTCTAATGATATCGCGGACAACAACAGTCGCAGGCCGACGGCAGTGTCCCGATCTTCAGCTCGATCGCACACTAATGTGACAACGGGCATGTCCAGCAGCACCTTGGGGTCGGGATGCAGTGGAGTCACAACACTGGCGTCACCAACGGCAGATGTATCCATTAACAACATTGACGAGTATGTGGAGCTCCTGTACGAGGATCTGGCCGAGCGAGTTCGCGGCTCAGCAATGATTCTGCATATGGCGCGCAATGCCGACAATCTCGAGGAGCTGGAGAATAACGAAGCCTGCCTCAGCGCGCTCTCCCGCGTTCTGCGAGAGGACTGGCGTAAATGTTTGGATCTCTCAACCAACATCATTTATATATTCTTTTGTTTTTCCTCTTACACTAAGTTTCATCCTCTCATTGTACATTATAAGATAGGATCACTGTGCATGGATGTCATTGACTACGAGCTGCGTCGCTACGAGACCATGCGCAATGAGCTGGACATCCGCAAGCAGCCCTGCGACTCAAACCCGGTCTCGGCTAAGGCCAGCAAAGAGAAACTGAATCGCAGTACCGACGACTTTTTGGATATTATGAACGAAGAGAGACCCAAAGACATGGAGCCACCACGACGACGCATACCAGAGTTGAAGCAGCGCCCCAAGTCGGGCAATTGGAGCAGCTTTCACGGGACAATGTCGTCGTCACTAATTAAAAGTCAAGTACTCAACAGCAGCTATAATGAGGCACTCTCTGCCGGAGCCAATTCCAATGCTAATTCCAGCGGATCTGATTCACCACATCTGGCTGATTTAAAAGCGCAGAGCAATGAGTCGCTTGATCACAGCGATCCCAAAGTTAAGAAGGAGGAAATTGATCGACTTAACAAACAACTTAAAATTTTTGCCAAGAAACAGGAACAGTTGCTACGAATTGCATTCTATCTACTTTTAAACATGGCTGAGAATGTCAAACTGGAGGAGAAAATGCGACGAAAGAACATTGTTAAAATGCTGGTCAAAGCGCTGGATCGACAGAATATTGATCTGCTGATGCTGGCATGTACATTTCTCAAGAAACTGTCTATAGTGGGCGACAACAAGGATGAGATGTGCGCCTTGAACATTGTCTCGAAATTACCACGCCTTTTTCAAAACGCACATACTGATCTGGTGCAGGTCACACTCAGACTGGTCTTTAATCTGTCGTTTGATGGTGCGCTGCGTCGCAAAATGGTTGCAGCTGGTTATCTGCCGATGCTGGTCAAGTTTATCAACGATGAAAAGCATCACTCCATTGCCGTAAAAATACTTTACCACATGAGCCTCGATGACAAAGTCAAGGCAATGTTTACTCACACGGAGTGTGTGCAGATGGCGACGGATGCTATAATTCTGAATCTAAACGTCAAGGTGGATCCTGATCTTATGGCGCTGTGCATCAATCTGTCACTAAACCGACGCAACGCGCAAATTATGGTTGAGGGTCAGCGGCTGCACAGCCTAATGGACCGCGCCTTTAAGTATCAAGATGCTTTATTGATGAAACTGTTGCGCAATATCTCTCAGCACGAGTCCTTGCAGCTGCAGTTTATTGACTATGTGGGAGATCTTGCTCGGATTCTGACTATCTGTGACGATGAGGCTTTTATCGTGGAGTGCCTGGGCATACTGGGAAATCTGGCACTTACTGACATTGATTACTCGCAAATACTTCAAAACTTTCAGCTGATTCCGTGGATACGACAGTTGCTGGTGCCCTGTGCCCGTCAGGACGATCTAGTGCTCGACACCATTGTCTACCTGGGCACTTGCGCCTGCGATGAACTATGTGCGCTGCTTTTCTGCCGTGCTAAAGTTGTTCTTTCATTGATCGAGTTACTGAAAGCTAAGCAGGAAGACGATGAGATTGTGCTACAAATCATCTACGTGTTTCAGCAGATACTTCGACACGAGAGTACACGGGAATACATGATTAAGGAAACTGAATCTCCGGCTTATCTCATTGACCTCATGCACGACAAGAACGAGGCAATACGCAAGGTGTGCGATTATTGCCTGGACATTATTGCAATTAGTAATAGCGAGTGGGCTAAACGTATCAAGCTGGAAAAATTTCGAAATCACAACTCGCAATGGCTCTGCATGGTGGAGTTGCAGCAGGATCGGGATAATGAGCAGGACTACATGGAAAATAACGAGGATGATAATGATCTAGACACTTATTTACGATCTGAATACCTGGACAATTGCGATCTCTACAACAGCTCAAACATAATCGAGCACGACAATGACACCAATAGCAACAATAGTAACAATCCAGGCAGTCCAACTATGACCACTTACAGCAGGCCAGTTAGTACGTATAGGCGCAGTCAGGATCTTGATGAACTATACATGACGTCCAGCTCTAAGTCGCAAAGTTCTAACCAGGGCGCCAATGAGAGTAATTACATATTGCAGTCCAAATCGAAGAACACAGATGAGTTGAATGAAGAGCTTGCATAGACAACCCATCAAATAAATTACTTACTTATTCACAACGCAAAATTAGTAAGCGTTGTAATTCTAAAAATACTCATATTTTAGTATTTATGTTCTCAATATTTTGTTTACACTAGTGATTAAATTCAATTTATAGATCGAGTTTTAAATCGAAATGTAAAAGTCATCAAAAAGAAAATTGAGTTCCTTATATTGGCAAATAATACCAAAATATTGACTTTTCAAAAAAAAAAAAAAAAATGTTAAAGAAAACTTAATTGCTAACACAAAATACACGCTTTTAAATAAATAATTGTTTTAATGTTTGCTTTAAACATGCTCTTAGCACTTTCTTAGTTATTTTTCAATTGGATTCTATTTGTTAATTCTATGAAAATTAAAAGAAATATTTAATCATGATATAAATATAAAAAGAAAAAGAAAATATATACATTCATATATAAACAGCTCGTTTTCCTTTCTGAACTCTTTCTGACACTTCAATTTGCCGTAGTAATGCAGCTTTGAATGATTAAGTCTAGCAAAGATAGCATGCGGGATCGTTCCTTTATTTGATTGAGAGCTTAGGGCTCAGACCGTTCCGAGTCTGAAAATAGTAATGCTAATGAATATAATAAATTATATTTTAAAATGAGAACAGATAAACTGATGTTCCTAATTTTTATTTTAAAATACTAAAATGGTTATTTTTGAATTATATCCTTCAATAAATTAACGTATGCGGAATGAAATACGAACAAAATTGAACATGTTCTCAATAAGTTCCCATAATCGACAGCGCAAAACAAAACTCACTATAATTAATGGTACTATTTTAGCATGCATAACAACAAAAATTAGCTTTCTAGATAATGCACAGTCGCGGTATTGTCTCTGAGTAAAGCAGAGCGCCAAAAATTTATTTGCACATATTGGGCAAATAACCCATCTTAGCCGAAAAATTAAGTTTTTTATTACTTTTCTGCTATAGGCTTCAAGAAAACTTTTATTTATAGGGTAATTTCGGATTTTCAGAATGATAAAAAAAATGGATAGAGCTCCTGGATCCAGAAAAAAATGTTCATTATAGCAGTTTTAAGTTAGAACCAAATAAAAGGCTGAAATTGTTGGTCGCACATATAAATCGAATCGTGCGTTTGCCAAAAAAATCCAATGTGAGCGTCAAAACGGTAAAAAAGTATTTAGAAGACATGGCAGAGATGAAATGCTCTAAAAAAACCGTTCCTAAAGTCACAGAAGTATAGAGAGAGACAATTAAACTTCGGCTGCGTGCGCTTTCTAGAAATTTGTTTTCTGCAAACTGTTCAAGGGTTTGCATAATGGATAATGAGACGTATTTCACAGTGGAGGGTCATGAGTGGACTCCGAAATATTACTTAAGGCTTCCTAATACTTAAACACCCGAAAATGTCACTCAAATAACATAAACAAAGGTTTTATTATGACTGGTCATGAATGGGCGTGGAATCAGCGATCCTGTCTTTTTTAAGGCAGGATTGGCATTGAATTCGCAAAATTACAAGTACAATTTTCTTCAGGCGCTTAAAAAATTTATTGATAAGTATTATGCGAATGATAATACGGTGTTTTTCTCGACTTAGCATCTGCTCATTATGCTAGAACAACTCTAAAGGCTCTTGACCACATAATCACTGAGTTGCCTGCCTAAGCTGCAAAACTCTCCAAATGTGCCTCAGTTAAATCCCATGGAAAAGTTTTGGTCAAATTTGAATATAAATGTTTAGAGTAAGGAATATAAGCCAAAAAACATCGACTGTTTGATATTAAAAATCAAAAGAGAGCTTGCTAAAATGGGTACAAAGGGAATTCAGGAGGCTATGCGCAAGGTACCCGAAAATATAAAGAAGGCTGATCGCTATGATCATGAATATTTTATGAAAAAAAAGGCTTTTAGTCTAATAAAAAACATATGAAAAATTTAAGTTGGTCGGACTTGAAATACATTTTTTATTTGTATCACAACAGTTGTTTGTATTTCATTCCGCATACGTTATATAGGAAATAAAAAATGGAAGGATTGACAGCTGAAAATGGAATTTATCCTATTTACCACCAAGTTAATTCATTTAATGCATTTAATAATTCAAATTTTTGCGGTTTTTATTAAAATCAATCAATAAATGTCATTTTAGTTATAGTCGTATCTAAACCGAATGTCTTAAGCACATTTGTTAGTTAAAACTACAGTCGTCGGATAAAGTATTTTGACAAAACTAAAGTTAAATCTACTTATAATTTAAACTTTCTTTATGTAAAGTTTGGCATCAATGGAAAGGTCATTTAAATTCCGCTTGAATGATACAAAACTTTCCTCAACCCATTAAGTACTCATTGACAAATTAGAATTTTTGTTAAAGTCTACTGTTTTGACTTTTTTTTCTCGGTTTCAAACAAAAAAAATGTTTTGATGCAAATAGTTTTCTAAACCATTCTAATTGTGACTGCATAATTTTTTTTTTTTTCAAAAATATCTTCGCTAGAACTTTTTATGATTTTTTTTTAATTGCTAAAAATGACTACTTTAGCCACTTTTTCCTCTTTTCATACAAAATTTTTCTAAGATCATCTCATACAAAAAATCATAAAATATACAAGTGAAAAGATTTTTAAAAAACAAATTTTGCAGTTACTATTAAAATGGATTAGAAAATTTTTTGCATCAAAACATTTTTTTTTTTGAGACCGAGAAAAAAAGTCAAAACAGTAGTTTTTTACATAAATTCAAAATTTTCAATGGTTACTCAATGGGCTAGGAAAGTTTGTATCACTAAAACGAAGTTTAAATGACCTTTCCCTTGATGCCAAACTTAACATAAAGTAAGTTCAAACTATGAGTAGATTTAACTTTAGTTTCGTCAAAATACTTTATCCGACGACTGTAAATATTTCTATCGTTATATAACTCGGACAGTTGATCAAATTTTTCATTCTTCCTGTGTACATTGCTAGTCGCCTTTCGAACCCTTCGCGACGCTTTCGTCACTAGCGTGGACTGCAGACCACCGTGATACAAAAGACGTACATTTTGGACAACAATTTAAAATATCCATAATTAAAAAAAATTTAAATGAAGCATCATAGTTTTATTAAATTATAAATAAGATATATCAAAAAGATATAGCGTATTATAGGAAATGTATTAAGTACGTACAATATATATGCACTTATAAGAAGAGTAAGTTAAAGATTTGGCAAGATTTACCGGGTATTGTTGAAATTAATACAAAATCCAGTTCTAATCTCAGATTTGTTATAATCAACTAGCAATACCTTATCAATTTTGCCATATCTCTAAACGTATCAAGTCCACAATTAATAATCTAAATTATTTAGTATTACCTGTTCCAATTTTAAGTAAAAGAGTTTATTAACGAGCGAAAATTTCACTCTTTGACTTTCCTCCAATAGGAACTTTTTTTGGCTAAAAAGAGAGATATGAGGCTATAGTTACCATAGTAGTGTACCTTGTTTAAGGCGTGGGAGGAAGCATAGAGAGATTGAGCGAGAGAGAAAGAGGTGCGCTAGTGCCATAAAGTCGCTGAACTGATAACTAAAACCCATTGAAAAGCGAAAGAAAATATTGCCAAAATTGATAAGCCCTATCGTGGTACAATAAAATTATTCATACTCACATTCACAAAGCAAGTGTTTCCGTTTTTTGACCATTAGTAGCATTTCAGCTCCCCAGAGTGAGAGTTATTCTACGTTTATCCTCAAAAGTTGTTCAATTTTTTTTGAAAATAATCTACGAATATTAAAATATCAACAAAACTTGGTGTTAAAATTCGTGCCTAATGACCATTAGGCCATAAATCAACAGGAATACTAAAGGGATCTAATAATAACAGCTATAAAAAGCTGAAAATTATAAATGAAACTTAACATATTGCTGATAAGGTCGAATAATCGAACCAATTCGAGTAGCTCGCCTCCTACTTTGCAATCAATAATAGTTTGAAAAGGACAGTAAAATGTATACGCTTTTAAAAATAATTGTTATTGTTGTATTGATTCTACATGAATCACATTCAAAAAATATGAAACCACCGCGAAGTATTAGTCATGTTGGCGATGAAAGCAAGGACTTACCAGAAATAAGCATGGATGCAGCTCCAGATGAATCCATCGAGCCTCCTGAAACTATTGAGAGGCGTCGCAAACGGAATTCAACCTTGCGGGATAGCTTAACTGCGGCCTTTTCGAGTCTAGCACAGGACAACGATGATGAAAAGGATAGCACTGATGCCCTCGGGGACACAGATCTTAAATCGCTTTTCGTCAAATACGATACTGACGATGGAAATACATGTCTTTTGGATACTATAAAACAGGATATCTTGTGGTGGACATTTCCCAATGGAACACTCAAAGTAACGAATGCCAGATACTGTAAGTAAATAGGCCCTAAGTCCATATTACAATTATCCCTTTTAAACCAATTTTCGGCAAAATCCAATCCTTTGGGTCTTTTTTGTGTTTATAGAGACAGCTGTGACTCGGCTTTTAATTAATTATCTTTTAAATATAATCATTTATTATTAAAAGTACACACATTAAGCCAAGTAAACCATACAGAAATTTTAGATTTTAGTGGGAATCACTTAACGCAGCATGTTATAGCTATAAATTTAAATTCCTGATTTCACAATTCTCGTTCGTCAAAAATATTCTCAAGTGTAGTGTAGTTTATCGGCATACATACACAATTGGTTTTATTACAGTTATTTTGTATAGTTTTAGGTTGAAAAACAGATTTATTTTTATTTAATTACATAATCACTAGATTAATATTAAAATGTGAAATATTTTGGAAATATGATTTATAGCTTTAAGTATTTGTGAAAGAAATATTTTTTATTTAATTAAATGCAAAAATAACATGAACTGCAAAAGAAAAGTTTTGGCTCTTTTTTAGTGAATTTGGCTAATTTTTTTTTGCTCAATCTGATTTTTTAAGTGCAACCGTGTCTGCATATTTAGATTTAGGCGCGGTCGAGCATGATGTATCGCAGTGTGCAGTGAATACACGTCGATAGCAATTACAATAACAAGATAAAAGCATCAATAGAAACTGTTAGCGTCGAAATATATTGATGTTTTAGGTGACTGGAAATCGACACAAACCACTGACAATATTTGTTAAAAATAAACAGAACATCGAGTTTTTAATTTGATTTTTAAAATCAAATCAAATTTTGAAAAAAAAAAAAAAAAAAAAGGGAAAGGGAAATGCTATAGTCGAGCTCCCGACTATGAGATACCCGTTACGTATTTAAATAAATTTAAAATATTTTTTATTGCATGTTTTTGGGCGCTTACATTGCTTAAAAACTTTAATCAGCCATTACCACCTTTCTATTTGTCCGATCTTAATTAGTAAGAAAATCCTAATATCTTAAAAACTGGGCGTGTGGTGGCTTATCGCGATATACGGAGGCGGAAAGGGTCGTGGCGAAAATTTGAAACAAACTTGATCTGCGTGGGGCTTATAGAAGTCTGTGTGCCAAATTTGGTTGCTCCAGCTCTTATAGTCGCTGTGATCTAGGCCCTCACACAGACGGACATGGCTATATCGACTCGGCTGTTGATGCTGATCGAGAATATATATACTTTATAGGGTCGGAGATGCCTTCTTATCCCTGTTACATAAATTGCAACGAATACAATATCCCCTTTCACTTATTTTTTAAGTAACGGGTATAAAAACAAGATGTGATTGTGAAAGCTTCGGTTTACTTATGAATATTAGTTTGAGTTATCAGTTTTACATAAACTTATTTGTAATAAAAATTGGAACAAATTTAGAAATAATAAATGCATTGATTAAATTTTTATTTCATTTAATTATTTTGATAAGACTCAAATAGGAACTTGGATCTTTCGTATGGGAATATATCCGACGATCTGGATTTGTTGCATAAAACAAAGGTTGCTAGAAGATATAGCTTTCAAGGAGTGCAAACCTTCTCGGCTGCCTACAACAGGCTCAATTCAGCACCCTACCTGACCTTAAGCTCAATGAAGGCATCACTGAAGTATTTATCATTGCAAGGAAATCAGTTTGCAGCTATTAATGCAGATGCCGAGGGTAAGTATTTAAGACTGTAGGATTTCTACAGATTACACAGATAATACATACATATGTAGAAGTCAGACGGATTTTAAGGGTCTTTGTAAAATTTCAGCTATTGAGCAGTTCTTGCAAGACACTCAAAATAAACCACCAATTCTTACACCAAGTAAATGCGATAATGCGAGCATCGATCTATATGATCGGGACTGCATTTTACAGCTTGAAAACACAAAAAAACTAAACTCAAACACAAACACATCAAGCACACACGATTTTATTTATGAGGATTATATACGAAAACTTCAGATAATGCACAAGTTATTTGGCACATCAAGTAAGACACAATACAGTTAACAATTACAATATTTTTAAAGGGACTTCCAGAATTTTAGCTCATGTATAAATTAATAAATTTATCAAAAATATGTCTCTAGATAATAATTACTTTAAAAAACATTTTTTTTTTTATCAATTTTAAATTCAGTCATTAATATTTTTCTGGAAGTATCCTTTTGTTTATTTTTAAAATAACCTCAATATATAATGCATTTTCTGTTTTTTTGTTGATTTGATTTAGAGGAGAGCATTGCTTGGGCCAGCTTTCCCAAGCTGCCGCATCTCGTGGAGCTGGACATCAGTAATTGCAGCATCGAGTATGTGAACAGACGGGCATTCCGGAATGTGACAAGTCTGCGGAAACTCTTTATATCGAACAACAAGATAATGACCTTAGAGGCTGATACCTTTTACTATATCCAGGGAGTGCAATACTTGGATCTATCGTTTACAAACGTATTGAACTACAACTATCAGTTCTCGATGCCCACAATTGAAGTGATATTGAATCTAGTTTACGGACTGAAGATCTATCAAACCGCCTTCAAAATGTTGCCCGAATTGATATATCTAGATTTATCGCACTCGAAAATTACACGCAATAGTGCGGTTGCGTTCACCCATCTGGGTAATAAGCTAAAGTATCTGAGCTTGTGTTATACCTCGTTTCCGATGATGAGCAACGGGCTGTTTAAGAACACAGCCCTCGAGGGACTTGATTTGTCTGGCAACTCGTTTGTATCGTACAACATTGTGGATGATGCCTTCGATGGGATTGGTGAGACACTGAAATGTCTTTACTTTGAGCACTCGAATCTGAGGGATTTAAGCTGGTCAAAGCCACTGAGGAATCTCCAGGTGCTGGGACTGGCTGGCAATAATATCAATGCTCTGTCTGGCGACATATTCCACTCGTTGGTCAGCTTAAAGGTATTGGATCTCAGCTCAAATCACATTGGCAATTGGTACAAAAGTGTGTTCAGGAATAACTCGGCACTGCGTGTTCTCAACTTGCGCAGCAACAACATCAACATGCTCACCACCGAGATGCTCAAGGACTTCGAAACTCTAGAGTATCTCAGTCTCGGGGACAACAATTTCCTGTGCAACTGCAATCTACGGGAGATCGTCGAAGTGGCGGCCAACAATAATAAGGAAGCCAACTGCTCCTACGAGGTACTGCAAGACCTTGCCGCCGAGTTGATCTTCTCAAATGGCACCAATTGGACTCAATTGAGTAACATCTTTGAACACAATTTCTGGAAGAGTCGATTTATTCCACGGCTCATTGAGAGCTATAAAAACATCAAGGACTTCAAGCATCTGAATAAGATAAGAAAGATTCGCTTTCTAACCGAAGACTTGCGATCTACAGTGTGTCCTCCCTCAACGACCAAGACATTGAATGATACAACGCTGAAATTTCAGCTATTGGATTATGATGCTAAGAATTATTGGTGCTTCAATGAGACGGAGCAGCTGCAGGTGGATCAGTTGAACTGTCAGGCTCGCATTTGGACAGATGGGGAATCGCAAATCCACAACACCATTAAGATCGTAACTGCTGTTTTTGGCAGCATTCTTGGTGCATCCATTCTGGGATTTATCATTTATCTGAAGCGTTGGCACATCCATTACTATTATGCATCGCTCAAGTCGGCGGCACTGTTATCAAGAGCTTCCAAAGAGTCTCTCGACAAGTTCCATCATCTTAACGAGCAGGATCCCAATTTGATCTATGATATCTTCATTAGCTATTGCCAGAGCGATAGGAAATGGGTGCTGGAGGAACTGCTGCCTAATGTAGAGAAATCTGGAGATATATCCATCTGCCTTCACGAACGTGACTTTCAGGTTTGCCTAAATATAGTTTAATTTTGAATTTATTACAAACTTATTTTCTTTGATTTTTGACTTTTATTCAGATTGGTGTAACTATATTGGATAATATTATCTCATGCATGGATCGTTCACGCTCTCTAATGTTATTAATATCATCAAAGTTTCTACTCAGCCATTGGTGTCAATTCGAAATGTATTTGGCACAACATCGGTAAGTTTCAAACATTATGAAATAAATTCTAATTGTATTCTAATTTAAAGGGTTTTTATCTACAGCATCTTTGAAGTCAGTAAAGAGCATTTGATACTTGTATTCCTGGAAGATATACCACGAAGAAAAAGGCCAAAGACATTACAATATTTAATGGATATAAAGACCTATATTAAATGGCCATGTAAGGGAAGTAAACAGCCCTCAATGGAGGAACGCAAATTGTTCTGGAAGCGATTAAGAAAGTCTCTGGAGTTTATTGGCATTGGCACAAAGGATTCCAAGGCCTAAGAGTACAAAAGAGGCTTCAAAGCTTAACCTAAACTTTTTCAAATATTCTAGTCAGCTAATTAAGTACCTGATACGTATGATATGCAAATAATAAAGTTTTAATTTAATTAGATCCTAAAAAATATACCAACAGTGACTTCCAATTTACTTGATTTACTATTCGTACTTTTTAAGAAAAGCACTTTTAATAGGCAGGAGCTAATAACAAAATTCAAACGCAGATTTGAAAGTGAATGTTGATCAAACAATATTTTTTTATATTGCTTTTTATAGTATAACCAAAATAACCAACAACGCCCTATATAAATTAGCTGGCAGCTATTGTATAAGTTAAGTATGCCTTAATATTTGAATATGCTTGACAGAAAGTAGATTAAATTCAATTATGGCGCCAAAGTAAATAGTACAACGATCGATACGTCGATGTTATTCTTTGGTAGACTATCGGCGGCAACGTTTCGATATACTTATCGATATGTGCGATGTATGTCAGCTGTTGCGACAAATTTTTGGCGCCATTTATTGCAAGCAGCACAATAAAAAGAATTCAATTAGATAGAGTTTGAGTAAGCAACATGGATTTTAATTTAAAGAAACGCGCACGACGCGATGTTAAAGTGGAAGTTGTCAGTCTGGAAACTAAGTATCCGCATAATGTGATGCTCTATCACTTTCCGCCCACGGAAGACGTTCACATCGATGAGTTCGAAGAACTCGCCCTGGAGCGCCTGCGACTGCTGCGTGTTATCGATCGGGCGACAACAAAGGGACTGCGCCTGCTCTCCGATGACTGGAAGGAATACGTGAATGCTGAGATGACGCGGGACGGACTGCGAGGCTACTTGCGCATGTGCACAAGTGGCCACAACAAACAGGAAGCGGACCATCAGATGCGCCGTCGGGATTATCTGTCGCACTTCATATTGCGCTTGGCCTATTGTCGATCGGAGGATTTGCTGCGCTGGTTTGTGGCCCGCGAAATGGAATTTTTCAAGTACAAATTTGCTGCACTGAGCACAAGTGAAATCAAGCAATTTCTGGAGGACAACAGTTTCCATATTCAGCCGCTGACCGAAGCACAGAAGGATGAGGTCAAGGACGGCCTATATGAGAGTACGGTGGGCCAGAGTGTGGCCAAAATCGAACTGCTTGAGTTCTACAAAGTGCCCTTCACACAAGTCTTGGATTTGGTGAGAACCCGACGCTGCTATCTAAAGGCCGGCTTCGCCTATGTGAACACCCACGACCTGGTGTCGATTGTGGGCGCCCGACAAATGGATGAGATTGAACGTGGCATGCAGGCAGCCAAGTCCTTTATCAACGACGTGGAGGCAGACGAGCGCATCTCCCGCATGCTCAAGTCCTTGCACAACTCGTACACGGGCAAGGACTACACGGTGTGCAAGGATGCATCTGTGCCGATCGAGTCTCTGGACCAGCTCTCAAAATCATCCATGCCGCTGTGCATGCGCATGTGCCACGATCACATACGCAGCCAACATCACATCAAGCACGGCGGACGCCAGCAGTACGGCCTTTTCTTGAAGGGCATTGGCGTAAGCCTCGAGGATGCCGTTCGCTTTTGGCGCGAGGAGTTCACCAAAAAAATAGACGTGGACAAGTTTGCAAAAATGTACGAGTACAACATTTACCACAACTACGGCAAGAAGGGCTCGATGGTCAACTACACGCCCTACTCTTGTCTAAAGATCATTAAGGAAATGGCCGCCCCTGGCGACTGTCACGGCTGTCCATACAAAGCACTCGACCCAGCAGCGCTTAAAACAAAGCTCGCTTCCTATGGCCTATCGCCCAGTGCCATCGAAGAGGTGCTCTTCTTCGTATCGCGGGGACACTATCAATTCGCCTGTGGCAAGTACTTTATGCTCACGCACAACTCAACGGTAGAGCCGACTATCAATCACCCTAACAATTACTTCGAGGAGAGCCAGATCCTAATGGGAAATCGACAAAAGTCAGCCCGTACGCCGGGACCTGTCCAACAGCAGAACAAACTCCGAGCATCCATCAGGGGAGCCGCCGACAGATCCATGCTAACGGGCGGCGATGATGATGAGCTGTGGAAAATCGCCGAATCGCAGGAGAAGGCGTACCTCAGCCAAAAAGGCATTGCCGAGGCCTTTGATGATGATCTAGATCTAACACAAATTGTAGATTAACTAAGAATTAAGTTGTACATATAAGGTAATAAATAACAAATAATTTAAAACCCCAAATAAAGTTATTATAAACGGGAAAATCCTACAAAAACATTTATTTTTCAAAATTGATTTTAAAATTGTTAAATTTTCATAAAAACAATTTTAGATAAATTTAAAATATTTTTTATTCATATAAAAAACTGAAAGTTAAGAGAAATAATGATAAATAAATGTCAGCAACTAATTTGTACTTGTTAATTTATATTTTAAAAACATAGTATTAATTTAATGTACTTTAATTTACGAACACTTACTCTTGGCACAGCCAAAATGTCCTGGGATTGAATCGCTGTAGGCCTTGCCAAATGGACTCCAGCCATTGACATCGACATAGTAAATTCCGCTCGCCTTTCGATTAATTATATAGCCCATTGACGATGTCAAATTCGATGTGCACTTGCGCCTTTTTAGCTCCGACCAAGAGCTGCATTTGATGCCCAGAAAGCTCCGCTGATGCCCCGGATAGACGCTCTCGGCAAAGTACTCGACAGCCCGGGTGTGGGAGCAGGCAATGGTCAGGCAACCGGGCTTAATGGGATGCGCACCTCCGGGATAAAAGTCAATGTCTCCCATTGGTCCCCGTTTGGCCAGAATGCCAATGTTTGTGTGTATAATGTCCACGATACTGGCGTCGCCCTGCATTAGGCCAGGCAGAGTCTTTTCATAGCGAAAACAAGGCTTGGCAGGATCGAGTCCCGTGATCCGGGACACCAGCCGGCCTGCGAGTTTCTTGAAAGTGCGTCCTGCGGTGCCCATGATATGTGCACCCAGTGAATGACCTGGGAATTTATCAAGGAAAATCAACTTGATTTGAATTGAAAAATTTACTATTTAAAAGAGTTTTAAAAAATGGACACGAAAACTAAGATAAATATGAATAAGAAATAAAAATTAGGAAAATTTAATTGGGAAGTAATGAAAATTTGTAATAAAAATAATGTTTTATCAATTAATCGATTTTAAATTAAGTATTTTTATTTTCATGATTTCTTGCACTTTTTCCTACTATTGTTTTAAATTTTGTTTCAGAAATACTTAAAAAAAAAAAACAGTTACAAATCAAAACATTTTCAAAACTGAAATAAAACGTATATAGTATTACAATTTGAAAGCAAATTAAAGCATTAAGCATTTTGGAGCTTGATTATGATTTCCTTCTGCAGAGGCTTTTTATATGATAACAATTAACTAATTTTCTTATTTTAATTTCCTAGTATTTCCTTCCTTATTAGCTCCTATTTATTGTATATCCATATTTTAGTTTGATTGCATTTTCTTCGTTAACTTTGCAATTTTTAGAAAAATTTTCAAAGTTCTCAAAAAGAGTCTAAAAAATTCAATGAAAACTCACCGATCAAATGAATGTCCATCCAAGGCATCGCCTTTATCAAATGATGCAAGCCGACCGCCAGATGCTCTCCAATGAGATCCGTATTTAATGCTGACCACTTGTATAGGGTATCTACATAAGACGCAGTGTCTACAATCTGAAAGGATTATTATAAATTTGCTCTTCATTGTAGGGAGACATTACTGTATACCACAAAGTTCACACCAGGTCGACACATAAAGGCCTTCGATATCATTGCTATCGTTCCCGATTCGTTGACGGTATTTGTCCAGCCTGTGGCTAGGATTACCAATTTACGATTCTTGCGAAATTTTGGATGTATCCAGAGCTTTTCAGCTTCTAATAATGGCACACTATAGTTGAGACAAGGCGTCATATATTGGAAGTGCATCTTGGTTATATCGGGCGTAATTTGCGGGGGAACTCTACCCATAAACAAGGTGGAGGAACCTGTTAAGATATATACATATGTAAAGACAAGGTACCTCATAAAAATGCCCAAAATTTTCATAAGAATTACCAAAACATAAAAATTCGATGAATTCAATTTAAGGAATCCAGAATAAGAATATTGAAAACGAATAACATTATATAAGGAGCAAAATCAAAAAACAATTCAAATAAATTAATAAAATATTTACATGTAAATTTCTTAAATTTAGAAAAATATTATTTTCTGGTTTCTTCGTTAAGAAGATTTTTGAAACAACCGAAATTTTAAAAAGTTGTAGGAAGAGAGAAAAATCGGGAATTAATCGAATAGTTTTCAAATAAAAATAATTTTAATTAAAACTTATAATTTTTGCCTTCCCAAATTGCATGCTTTCTAGTTTTGTTTTCCCAATTTTTGTATTGAAAATTTTGTATTCTTTTGTATTCAATTGGTCGAAATTCGTGTAGCGAATCATGGACATTTTTTATAGAACTGACATTTGCTACTTACACAAGGTATCAATGGCTGTTGCAGCCAGTTCAAGTGGCAATGCGGTGAAAATATTCATTTTCATGGTTAGAATATCCGTTAGGGCATGGGGAATACCCTGCCACCAGCTCGACGTGGAGTTGTTAGCCTCTATTGATACCACTAAGCCGATGGCAATGATAATCAGAGCTTTCGAACAATCAAATCTTATGCGCATGTTAATTATTTGCCGTTTAACTTGCTGTGCCGTAGTCGGAATCGAACTGTTTCCGGAAAATAAATTCGGTTCAGCGCTTACATTCAGAATTTTGCAAATAGGTCGAACAATTTTAATAAACATTTGTTTGCATTGTTGTCAAAAAAAAATAACATATGTTTTCACTCGCTTAGTTTATTTTACCCAAATCGAGTAATTTCATTGCCATCAGCTGGGTCGTATTTAACGACGATCTAGCCAAACATTGTTTTATATATACAAATAATAACTATGCATATTTTGTTAATATTTCAATCCTCATTTAAAACTTATCAATTACGTTTATTACTTGTATGCATAAATTTAAGCTTAAGCTAAGTTGGCAGTTGGCAGCTTGTTACGTGCCATATATTTTACATATGTCCTCGTACTGTACATTGTCGACAACACGTCCTTTCAGCGGACCATGAAGTATCTCTATGCTCACACAATATTTGCGTTCGTCCAGTTTTTTGAGCAATGCTTCGGAGCCGCGATAGGCGCCATTAACAACCAGAACTTCCTTGTCCAATGCGGGTATTACGGTCTCCAGATG
The DNA here is from genome assembly GCA_037043405.1 of Drosophila subquinaria. NCBI lineage: Eukaryota > Metazoa > Arthropoda > Insecta > Diptera > Drosophilidae > Drosophila > Drosophila subquinaria. The sequence goes on along the minus strand of JBAMBL010000337.1, from coordinate 126,043 downwards.
AGCCTGAAACAAATTGTGATTATTATAAAAATGAATTTAGTTGAAATGCGTGCTTAACTTACCTGATCGACTTTCAGCTTATCGCCTGTATCCAAAAACTTAATCTTGGCGCGATATTTATCAATAACTTCCTGAACAACTGCTTTCTGTTTGTAGAACTTATCGCCCATGGATCTAGATATGAATTTAACGACTATATTGGGATGCAACCAGTAATCTTTTCGATTCGCACGCTCCTTCTTCTTCTCCTCGATTTTGATTATCTCATCCAAGGCAGATCTACTGCTCTCCGCGGGCATTGGCTTGGGTTTCTTGAAAACCTTCTCATCGGGATCGGTGCTTGAGCGTTTTGTAACCAGAGCGGATTTGCCTAGTATTGACTCTGGCTGGAATTTCTTCTCCAATCGTATGTCCAGCTTCAAGGGCTGTTCTTCTTCGCGTTTCAGTTCCGTATACTTTTCCTGTGGATCGCCATCGTCGCCCTCCTTGGACGACTTGGCTTTCTTAATTTGCTTCTCAATGAATTCCGTCATTCGTTCCTCGTCATCTTTTTCCATTTTCTCCTTACGCTCGGCCTTTTCCTGACGTTCCATGGCTTCTGGGCTGCGGTCAATGTAGGTGACAAACCATCCCTTCTCCGTCTCATCTGCCACTACTTGACCTGTGCGTCCCAGCCACTTCACATAGTCCGAGAGCGTTAGCCAGCGTGTGGCATTCATATGTATGTGCTCCTTGTGCGCAATATATTCCTGATAAATTTTGTTTGCATTCGTTCGCTTGGTGCCAAAGCGCCGACGCAGCAGTTCCATATAGCCATCGGAGAACTCCTTAGAAAAGTTATGCAGAAATTTACCAGGCGAGTCTGCGAAGAGCAACAGCTGCCGCTGATGCGACTCGCTCGTTGTGTGGCACTTGAAGCCGTTTTCGTCGCGGCACTGTTTCTCGCACATCTGACAATACCAGCGCAACTTCTGCAAGCCCTTCGCCTTCATTTTGTTGGCGAGGTACTTGGGCGTACCAACTTCTGCTTTACCCATGGCTGTAGCCTAGTTATAATTCGAATTTAATAAATAAAATAAAATAAACTTTACGTTTTGTTTGGTTTAGAGATGTGCAGCGGTCAGCTACTGGATAAGTCGCGCAAGTATCGATAGTGCTCAGCACTAAAAGTTATCAATATGCGTATTCACATCGATGAAATATCGCAGTGCTTATCAATAGAAATAAAGAGTACATCGATAAAAATAGCCACAACGTATATCGATTTACCTGTACTTTTGAATATTTATTTGCATGCAATCGATCATATATTTAACGGCAATTGTACAAAATAAATCTCATATGTTTACTTTTCAAAGCACATTTTAAACAGTATGGCACGAATGTATGTACTGATTCTATGATACTATTTTCTTATTCTTGCATAAAATAAATCAAAGCAATAAACTTGTTTTTTACCATATTGCTTCACAGAAACTTGTTCAGTAATTTAGTTAAGATTTTGCTTATATTACTTAAGTATCGCACAAGAGGGTAAACTGTTGTAGACTTATCTGCAAGTACTTATGTACACTTATTAATAAAACGATGATAAGCTTATTGTGCTTTGATTTCAAGCCACGTTATATAAGTAACGATGCTCAGGATTCATTGGAACTGGGCTCGTGCATGGATGAGAGGGAAATAAAATTTGAAGAAAGCAGTCAATATAGACAATAATTTATTAGGGTGGCCCAACAATTTAAAATACAAAAAACCAAAAATAAGTGTTTCGCAAATTTTGAATAAAAATTGAAAAATAATTGTCGAGTCATAATTTTTATTATAAAACTTAATAGAGTTACGGTTTCTGATTAAAATCAATTAAACTTTATTTGATTGCTAGCTATTATCGAATATCTAGCAAAGTAATAAGTGATAATGAGTATCATAAATGTTAACTAGATTCGATAGGGTTCACCCTAAAAAGGTCTGCCATACCCGCACGAGCTGAGCATATGTACATATGTACAATACACACATAGACAGCACGCACACGCGCACATGTCTGCATGTGTGTGTGTGTACACACCTACTATTAACTCAATTTACAACTCTTAACGAGCATTCATTAACCACAGCACATCACAGTTCGGAATCAGGTCCCATATATTGCGCTACGAGCAACCACTTGTCATTTCAATTTGAACAGCTGGACGTGTTGGTTGTTGGGTGTCTTGTTCGTCACAAATATCGTTTATAATGGATGGTACCAGTGATAGTAGTGATAGCAGCACATCGATTGTCGATGGGGTGCGGAAGAGGTTAATGGACGATTGGCAGATACTGCAGCATGTCTTTGATCTGGTGCAGCAGAAGGAGACCATTTGTGCCGATCCGCAGTTGTGGCAGCAACACAAAATTGTCGACTTTAAGCAGCCCAATGAACTGAAGGTGAGTGCACCGTCCCCCCTCCACCATCCTCCTCCTACCCCGCCCACCCGCACATCGCGAACAAAGTCTAGACGTCCCGTCACATCATCTGTGACAGATACCGATAAGAAATCATTGCAAGAGTTTATTATGCCACCCGTAATCTCTAGGCGAATGTAAAAATTATTCTAGCATAGAATCGTTATACATATTACTCGTTCGTAGTATTACAATGTCTATCTCATTCATATCTCTGCCGATTCTAGAAACTAATAGATCTGACAATCAAGGAAAGGGAAATACACACGCTGCCGGAGATTGAGCAGATATGCCAACAGATTATTCAGTATTCCGTCAAGACCTCGCATGGTCGCTTTCACAATCAACTCTTTGGGCAAATGGATCCCTTTGGATTGGCGGGAGCTTGGCTTACCGAGGCGCTTAACGGCAGCAGGTAATATTCACTTAGAGCCGCATTTTATAACTTTTAAAGGGAATCCACGCTAGTGACGAAGCATAGATTTATAAAGAAGAAAGGAAATTCTCTACTATAGTATCATCTGATTCATGAGATAAGACATTTAAAAGATTGGGCTCTTTTGCTTATATATATATATGTATCGGACAAAGAAAACCGGACACCATAAGAAAAAACGGTTTTTGCAGTTTCTTTAAATTGTTTATTTATTCCGTTTGAATGATACAAAACTTTTCTTAACTCATTAAGTACCCATTGAAAACTTCGATATTTTGTTAAAGTCTACTTTTAAAACTTTTTTCCTCAAACAAAAAATGTTTGGATGCAAAAATTTTTTTTAAACCATTCTAATAGTGACTGCAAAAAAAATTTTCAAAAATCTCTTCGAATTAGTCACTTTTTCCTCATTTTCATGGAGGAAATATAAAAAAAATAAAAGTTTTGCAGTCACTATTAGAATGGTTTAAAGAAACTTTTTGCATTTCAACATTTTTTGTTTGAGACCGACAAAAAAATAGAAGTAGACGTTTACAAAAATTCGAAAATTTCAATGGGTACTTAATGGGTTAAGGAAAGTTTTGTATCATTCGAAAGGAACTCGAAAGACCTTTACATTGATGCCAAACCTCAAGTGGTGTCAAAATACTATGGGCCATCGTTGTATATATTATAGAATAATTCATCTATTAGATTGCATATCTATCATCACAATATTAAATATCAGAAATTTGAGGGCCTGAATATGCTTCCGTCACAAGACTTTTACCTCGTGTAGAGGTTTTTCAATTTGATTAATTGCCCTACTTCCAGTTATACCTTTGAAGTGGCGCCAGTCTTCAGTCTCATTGAGACGGAGGTGATATCAACGGTCTGTCGACTGATCGGTTATAGCCATGGCGATGGTATATTTGCACCAGGCGGCTCCTCCTCGAACATGTACGGAATGGTTTTGGCGCGGTATAAGCATGTTCCGTCTGTGAAATCGACTGGCATGTTTGGAATGCGTCCGCTGGTATTTTTCACCTCGGAGGAGTCGCACTACAGCCTGAAGAAGGCCGCGCACTGGCTGGGCATTGGTGTCGATAACTGCATTTCCGTGTCTACCAATGACAAGGGTCAAATGTCACTGGATGACTTGGAGGCTAAGATTCAAGAAGCGAACGCACGCGGTTGTGATCCATTTTTCATCAATGCCACGGCCGGCACGACGGTATTGGGTGCCTTTGATGACTTCGATGGCATTGCCGATGTGGCAGAGCGTCACGGTCTCTGGCTGCATGTGGATGGAGCGATGGGAGGTTCGGCTCTGTTGGCTCACAAGAATCGCTCATTGCTAAAGGGTTTGGAACGCGCCAATTCCTTTGCCTGGAATCCGCATAAGACCCTTGGCGTGCCATTGCAGTGCTCCATGTTCCTCACCCGCGAATCCGACTTGCTGTCACGCTGCAACAGCGTTGAGGTCAGCTATCTCTTCCAGCAGGACAAATTCTATGACATCTCCTACGACACGGGCAACAAGAGCGTCCAATGTGGCCGTAAAATAGATGCCTTCAAGTTCTGGCTCATGCTCAAGGCGCGCGGATACGGACAATACGGTCACTTAGTTGATCACGCCATCGACATGTCCCGCCTGCTGGAACAGAAGTTGCGCGAGCGTCCGGATCGCTTCAGGCTCGTTCTGGACAAACACGAATACTCCAATGTTTGCTTCTGGTATATACCAAAGTCCATGCGAGTGGCCAGCTCCGAGGAGACTGCAGAATGGTGGACTCGTTTATATACGGTAAGCACGCATTTAAGTTCAGTGAACTTGATAAAATAAAGATTATTTTAATATTATCATCAGGTCGCACCCAAAATCAAGGAGCAGATGGCCTACAGTGGCACCTTAATGGTTGGCTATTGTCCGCTTAGTAGCCGCAACCTGGGAAACTTCTTCCGCATGGTCTTGACCTGTTTTCCTGTTGTGGAATCTGGCGAATTGGATTTTATATTGGACGAGATTGAGCGTCTGGGAGAACTTTGTGGATATGAGCTATAAATAATATTGTATATTCTTTTTAGCCATATTTGTAATAAAAATAAAGATTGTAATATTCAAAAGAGTTTTAGTTTCACGTAAAACGGCATCCTTTGTATATTTTGCTTTCTCTTGATTTAACATTTATATTCTTTTTATATTTTTCGTATTTATGGTATATATGTAGTATGTATTATTTGCAATTTTACTCTTATTCGCCAACAACGTTAAAATGGAAGAAGGATTGTGTGCTCTTTTCGGTCTTGTTTTTGTTTTTCTGGTATTATTAATATTATTAAAATATTCTATTTGCTCTCTTCGATTCTCTTTTGTTTTAGTTTTAAGAATTAACAGTTTTCAAATTTGCGTTCGATGGTGGATACAACTGAGAAATTATCTAGTAGTCATCTAAATCGAAGCAATCGTTGTCCAGCTCATCAAGTTGCATACTCTGGAAATCCACTTTGTAGCGCAAGATACCTAGAGGAGAATCAAAGGAGATCAATTAATATCAGCTCACACATAATTAGATCAAATTAAATATAAAAAGTAAAAGTACATTAAATAATTATTAAGGAATAAATTAGAAATAATAATAATAATAAATAGCAAAACACACAAGTGAGATAAGTATACAAATTAAAGTGATATTTAAACATTTAAATCGAAAATAATTGTTGGAATATTACTGGAGTTATTGTGTTTATTGATCATTTCTGGTGTTTCCATTCCGATATCTCGTTCTGCGTCAATTGGAAGCTTCAGTGCATTTTTAAGATGCTTCTATAAAACTCGGAATGCCACCCACAATACAATAATGTTTAAGAATGCAACTATATGTGTTTACGTTATCGGGATGTGTATATTATTAATTCATTTTATTCAGGTTTTGTTTGTTCATCTATTATTACGCATTTTGTTTTTGTTTTAATTGTTTGGTTTGGTTTGTGTGTACTTAGAAAGTTTCGCTTTTAAATTGTGTGTAATGCAAACAAAGAAATTGCCTATGTAAATATTTTAAATGCCTGTCAGATACGAGATACATGTCCGTATAATGCCACAGTTAATGTTCGATCTATATTTTGTTACTTTTAACGAGAATCATAAAGGTCAGCAGAGCAGGTCGACAGTTTAATATTGTTAGTTCAACTTTTATGATGTCGTGTCAATTTGTCGTAAGTACATTTTTAAATTTATTTCCTTATTTGTTGCGCGAATTGTATTGTATAAAAAGCATTTCTGCTTTACTCATATATACATATGTATATTTAAACGTAAGTATTTGGGCTTCGATTCTTAATTTTTGTAGTTTAAAGATGCCGTTTAATAATTATTACTTTAAATTAGATTAAAATCGTATAAGAATGTTAAATGACTAGCAAGAAGAAAATGTCATAATCAAAAGAAATTTCTTTTAATAGAAACAACAGAAAAAAAAGAATAAAGTTAAAACTATAATCAGATAAATTCCCGATTGATAACTCTTCTCAGTTCTCAAAGGTTAAACTGTTAACTATTTAGATGAAATCGTAATTCGCAACAACCCTAAATATAAACTGTTTTGTAAATATGAAACACGACGGAGAGGGGGAGATTTATTTCAGAATATATGTATAATAAACAGCTACGTTGAAATTTGATTAAAAACTAGCGGCAAGTAAATTGGTTCCTATCAATTTTTGAACAGTTTATGGCGTTTCAAAAGAATTTAATCATTAATAATGATAAAAAATAATAAAGAAAAATAAAACAAAAAACAATTAATTGTGTATTGAGATCCGAAAATCTATGCAGTGCGAATGCTTTTTCTTTAAGTTTTTCTTTTGTCTTTGTCTTTTTCTTATTTTTTTCTTTGTTTTGTTTAGTAATCATCGAGATCAACATCCTCCAGCGGTTCATCGGCTTGTAGCGATTGAAAATCTACTTTATAGCGCAATATTCCTATATACATATAGAATTTAATATAAAAAAATGTATATAGATATACATTTGTATATAGGTAAAATTTAATGGTTATGCACAAGGAGCGACGTCAATTGGACCAAGATACATTTAGAGTTTACGTTTAAAAGCAGCATGAAGGAAGAGGAATGTAAACAGTAGATACATAATTAATTTTATAGCTTACACTTGCACTAATATGTACAATTAGATAGTATATACAGTTACTAAATATAGGCACTTACCGCCAATGCCACCGAAACCTCGCACAAACTGACTGCCCTCCTGAGATTTGTCCGTGATAATCTCCAAGGTAGCGCCAAACATCTTATAGTTGTTCGCCAGCCATTCCAAAAGCGGTTGAGACTCGATCAATTCCATTTCAACGCCGCTCTGCAACATTTTATAGTTGTAAATAAATAGATTCAGTTTTAATTTTATCTATTCGTTCTATTACCTCCTTGTCCGTAAAGTGAGACTTATCTTTTTCCTGCTCGGGCGTCAAATGTAATACTGTCGTTGACGTCGAGTTGGCATGATTCTTCAGTACGTAGCGTTGTATGTCCAGATTTTCCCAGCAAATCAATGTTTCCACAGAGCCCAATTCCAAGGCTCGCAAAGTGTCCTCCACGCCGAAACAATATTTACCAGTATCCTTAAAATATTAATTATTCATTATATGATTTGTCATTATAAATTGTGTTATCAACCATACCTGAGAAATTTCATCAAAGTAACGACCAATGAGTTTCTTTTCCTGTATGAACTTGACATTCTGCAACGATTCAGCGGCTAATTCGATGGCCTGATTGAAACCATTTTCCCCACCGTAAGATACATCCACCAGTTTGATCACTTTTGTTTGTAGACGCTGTAAATTGAAAATATTGTATTACATTTTTTGTGTTTTTTTGACAAACTGTTTTCATTTAAGAGCTTCGTACATTTCAAGCATCATTCGGGATGACAAGTGATTCCACTGGCAATTGTGACTTGACGATTTAGAGAGCTACAAATTATTATTTGTTTGTTTGGGTCGGGTCGGTTCAGGTTGGGTTCGAATGACATTCGTCTATTGTCGTTTGAAGCCAGTGGAACAATCCTATTGTTGAGCAGAATGTTGAATGGATTACTTACAGGATCAAACATATCCGATTGACTGAGCTCAGTTTTAAAGTCCGCACTACCGGCCAAAATTAAACCAGCAATGTTTGGCTTGTCGTTCGTAATGAAGAGCTGTGTGGCGACCTCGGCCACTTTGCGCACATAATTGTGACGCTTCTCCATACGCAGACGAGCAAAACGAAGCGCTGACTGACCACCACGTCCGTGCTTCTTCGGCAGATCAACAGTGAATTTGTGCAGCACCTCCCGTGTATTACCCTGGAGGGTGCCAAAGAGAGCGCCGTTACCGTCCATCACAATGAAGCCAAACTTGTTGTCATCGGCCAGCAGGGCAGTGAGTGCCTCCGTATGGAACTTGTTGTCGCACAGATACAACGAGGTATTAATTGGCTTGAACGGCTCAAAATCAATGTTCACTTTCTTCTCCTTGCCCTCCTCTGTGACAATTGTGCCGCAATAAATGACCAAACCATTGGGAGGCACTGTAAGGATACAAATCATTAGTAAATTGTTCAATATTGTGTGTTGATGATATCAAAATAACCAACCTTTGGTGTATAACTTAAGTCTGTGCTGCACCGACGTGATTGCGCCCAGGACGGAAAGGCGATTCACACGCGACTTGATATTGGAGGCCGTACCAAATTCATCGGCCAACATTTTGCTGACGCGAGAAATTTGATCTTTAGGCGGAATAATCAATGAAATCATGCTGGTGCCATTTCTGAAATTAACAAACCATAGCCATATTAATATAAATGAAAATTTAAATATGTGATTCAAGTTGCACTTTTTATAAATTTAAATAAATATGCATACATATAACGATGACCGATATTCTTATCGCTGATCAGTAAAATAAACAACGCAATCTAAACCGAAACTGCCTCAGGTGGCTCTGAATCGTTGTGAATGGCCAATTGCAGTACAGTGTGGAGGATTTGTTATGGTTCACACAAACAAATTTGACCTTTTTACAGGGAAGCATGAGCAGCAGACAGACAGTGAGTGAAAGAGATAGAGAGAGAGAGAGAGACGTTGTCATTGCGAGAGTAAATGGGCACAGACATGTGCACACGCATGCAAATGTAGCATAAGCAGCTACAATTGACATGGAAAGGAGTTCATTGTTAAACAGTTGCAACGTTTGGTTGTGTTGCCAACAAAGCATTAGCATTGGCTTCACGCATTACTCACTATTGGGTTGCGTTGCTTCAGACTCGGTCTGGTTTGAACTGATAAAAACCTGACAAAAACGTGTTGCTCTCACAGTATTTGTGCAAAAATAAAGAGCGCGAGAGAGCGCACAGCTGAGAGGCAATGTCTGTTATGTGTGTATGCGAGTGTGGGGTAATGCCATGCAGATACCATGGGACTTTTTTTTTGTTTTGTTACCAACGACAGCCACGCACATGAATCGAAGTGGTTTTAACCAAATTGCTGACATTTCTAACAATTTGTTTATTCAAACCAGAAATGGCTGGTTAAGCATTCGCATGTAAACATCTGTAATATCTGGCCTTAAGTAATGCATCCAAGCATCCTAAGCTTGGTAGTGCTAATTGATGGCCAACATAAAAATGGGTGAGAGTGCAATATACTCAACAATCGGACACTCGACTCCCTCCACTGTCATTTTCTGTACAGCGACGGCGCGCTGCAGATCTGACCCCGTCCCCCATAGCATGAATTGTTTCGTGTGTACCCCCACAAACGAAAAATTTCCAACAAGGGAGAGTGAAAAAAATAACCCACAATTTTACTTTGAGTTGACAAAATGCATATGTGTACATATCTATATATTATACTATAAGTTTACTCACCCACGTGCCATTTCCAGGCTTTTGATGAGCTTCTTTATTTTCCATATTTCGACATTGCGATCGGCAGACGTTTCTTCGCCAGACATGTTTGCTATTTATTTACGGACGAGACCTTTTGTGCAAATTTGGGATTTAACGGGATTGAGAGTGCAACCAATGCGATTCACTTCGCTTTTGCAGACGACTTTCGTTCACATGCACTGCCAGGAAATGGAAATGTAACGACGGTTGTTTGTTGTTATATTTCAGATTTCGATTTTGTGTTGTTGCGTTATTGTATTCACATTCACGTTCTTCCTTTTAACGTGGTTGGCGATGAATACACTAAAAAGTAATTACATACAAAACATAAATATGTATATGGAAATGTTGTGTACATACATATGTAAGTACAATAAAGAAAGCTGTGACGAAAAAGAAATAGCAACTAATAGAAAGTTCAAAGCGGGCAATTATTACAAATTTTGAAATTTTTTTAGTTTGCACATACACAAACACGACTATTTCAACTGTCTTTTATACGAAAAAAAAGTATATATTGCAAGATATTCAAACTTGAGTTGAAAATCAAACTTATTATTTCACTTCACTTAAAGAGAGAATGAGAGCTAAAGAATAAACGCGAGAGAGAAAGATGAGCGGGAGCGGGGCTCCAAAGGTGACGTCGACACAAAAATCATTTCGCAAGCACATCAAAATGGAAAATTTAGCCCAAATTGTTTGTTATTTGATAGAATATTGGTTTTAGTAGATAGTGGTACACTAATTTGCTATCTTTTGATGAGTTTTAACCATTTTTAATCGATTTATAAAACTTTTTACGTACAACGTGCGCACAAAACCCACTCGGATCTAGTGTGACCGAATGTTGAAAAGAATTAGTGATGTAAATTTGAGTGGAAACATCGATGTCGATGCTCATCGATGTTTTTAATAATTAACATCGATGTTGATTGATACATCGGGTCGAAACATCGATGCATCGATGTATGTCTAGTGTTTGAAAACCATACCACTTTTAGAAGAAAACTAGAATTTCTTAGATTAATGAAGCTCATTTTATCTTAAAAACGTATGCTTTCATAGCAGTTTTAAAGTTCTAAACAGTTATTATCTTAAAACTATAAACACAAACTACAAGAGTTCTTTTTGATGAAAACTTTGAATATACAGATGTAAGCCTTCTTGTAGCTCTAGAGTCTCTAACCAATTTAAATAAATTTACTCACTTAGGCATTGCAAACACTGCCCAAATTACTATAAACTCGTTGCCAGAGCGGCGAAAATGGCGTGTTGAAAGTGCGGCAGTCGATGTTTTGCAAAACATCGATGTATCGCCATGCAACATCGATAAATCGGTATCAAGAAAAACATCGGAAAACATCGAGAAATATCGCTGAAAAAACATCGATGCTCGATGCATCGATGTTTTCTTACATCACTAAAAAGAATGTTTTGCTAAATGCCAACGAATTAGTTCATATGTGACTAGCTCCAGATTCGCTATCGATAAGATAAGCAAATTGTAACGAAATATTCTTATATTTTATAAAATCATTAAAAAAAACGAAGTATTTTACAAAAAAATATAATCTGAATGTAATAAATTTATTTCATTTCGATTATCAATTGTAATTGAATCGATATATCGATATATTAATGAGAACGATTGTTGTTGATATTTTTGTTTGAGTGTGAATGACAATAAAAAAAGAAGAAGAAACCCAAACATGAATTTGGAACTGCTCGGTGAGTTTTGCGCTTTTTTAAATGAAAACAAACTTTAATAGCTATTTAAACAGAATCCTTTGGCCAAAACTATCCCGAGGAGTTCGATGGCTCTCTGGATTGCATATCGCTGGCAGTTACATGCGCTTTCAACAAATACGGCACCTTGCTGGCCGTCGGCTGCAACGATGGAAGGATTGTTATTTGGGATTTTCTGACTCGCGGCATTGCTAAAATAATATCCGCCCATGTGCATCCCGTGTGCAGTCTTAGCTGGACAAGAAATGGCCACAAGGTGACCTAAACGTACCCCGAGTCTATCGCTATCTGTCCTATATCGCTGTTAACCTATTTTTCTAGCTGCTGTCCGCATCAACAGACAACAATGTTTGCATTTGGGACGTCCTAACTGGAGAATTGGAGCACAAATATCGTTTCCCATCGCCAGTGCTGAAAGTGCAGTTCGATCCGCGCAACGACAGTCGTCTGCTTGTCTGTCCCATGCGCTATGCAGCTGTCCTAGTTAAAATTGCCGGATCTCATCGTTGTCTTCCTCTGGACTCGGATGTAAGCTACTCCCAAATGGGAATCCCCTTTAATCAATCTTAATTGAAGGTCCATCTATTCAACAGGGTGATTTAAATATAGTTGCCTCATTCGACCGGCGTGGCAAACACATCTACACAGGCAATGCCAAGGGAAAGATCCTTGTGCTGGACGTGGAGACATTCGAGGTTGTCGCCAGCTTTCGCATTATCGTGGGCACTTCCAGTGCGACGGCGGTCAAGAGCATTGAGTTTGCACGTCGAGGCGAGTAGGTTGAGAGTAGGATACTTTCCACATGGATTACTTACCGCCTGTGGTTCTCTTTTCAGTGCATTCCTCATAAATACATCTGATCGAGTAATACGCGTTTATGACTCCAAGGAGATTATTGCATTGGGCAAGGATGGCGAGCCAGAGCCCATACAAAAGCTACAGGATCTGGTCAACAAGTTGGTGCTTCCATTATGCTCCCATTATTTCTTTTCAATATGTAATGTGAATTGCTCGATTACAGAACCACATGGAAGAAGTGCTGCTTCTCGGGAGATGGGGAATATATTTGTGCGGGCAGCGCACGCCAGCATGCTCTGTATATTTGGGAGAAGTCAATTGGTAATCTCGTCAAGATTCTGCATGGTACAAAGGGAGAACTGCTGTTGGACGTAGTCTGGCATCCGGTACGTCCAATCATAGCTAGTATTAGTTCAGGCTTGGTTTCGATTTGGGCACAAAATCAGGTGGAAAACTGGTCCGCATTTGCACCAGACTTCAAGGAGCTGGACGAGAATGTTGAGTACGAGGAGCGGGAATCGGAGTTCGACATAGCGGATGAGGACAAGTCTGTAGACTTGAATGCCGATGCACAGCAGGATGAGGAGATCGAGGTCGATGTACAAAAAGTGGAACCAGTTGCAGCGTTTTGTTCCTCGGATGAAGAAGGCGAGGACGAGAATGCTTTACAGTTTCTGCCCATGGCACCCGAGGTGGAAGATCCGGAGGATGGCTGGACAGCGCAAGACAACCTGGAGTCCAGTGCAAACATAATGGGCAACGATTCGCGAGACTACGAAGACGACATCATGGCGTCCAAGCGCAGACGCATGCAGCACTATGATGTCAGTCTGCCCGATGCACCCACCGATGGTAAGTGCTCGCCCCCAATTGGGTTTCCAAATGACAATCACGACTAACCTTTCCGTTGATCATAACAGAAACTCACCCGCTTATATCCAGCAAAGCCAGCAAGGACAAACAACAACCAATTGGTGGCAAAAAGGCAACGGGTCGAGCGAAGAAATAAGATTTTATTTAAGTTACGACATTAATAAACAGACAGACAGAGCTTAAGTCGCCTTTGGGTTTCTCACTTGGCCAGCGAAGAGCAGCAGACTGGTCGACTTCTCCACAATCATGTATTGAAAAGGTCGATCCAACTGGAATCTTGGCGGCGTCGACTTGTTGCTGAGCACAGCCGATGTCACAGCGCCTGCGGTGGTTCCCTGCTCATCCACGATGATCTTGGTTGCATGTACACAGAGCTTGGTGAACAAACCATCGGCCATTCTGCTCAGATTCGAGAGTCTTTCATCAAAGATATCCCGAATACCCATCTATAACATAATAAGCACGCATTTAATGAGTGGAAAATAGTAATCCTTGGATTTCACCTACGTCGCGGAGTGTGCTTTGCAATTTGAAGTCTGTCGTTGTGACGAACTTGGGCATCAGAACTTCCACCTCGTTGTCCTCGGGCGCCTCACGCCTGAACTTGGCAATGCGCTCTAGGATCGGAGTCAGACCCAAGTCCTTCAGGTTAGACGCAATATCGGTGAGCTTAAATCCCTTCTTCGGCAGCACAATGATCATAGAAAGACGATCTTGTGTCCCATACGGCAGCTCCAGCACGTAACCGTCCAATCCCTGAATGTTTGTGGCATAAGCAAAGTTGCCCATCTGCACCATCATTGGCACCTGGGTGATAACTGCGCCGGCTTCATTGTGAAAGGATTCCGTGCGTGTCTCAGACACATTGAAGGGATACTGCAAGTGAGATTAAATGGGAATCTATATTAAGATTTCATCGAATTCAATAGTTGAATTGTTTTTAAATGAGAAATCGAATTGCAAGATCAATTTCAAAGCTAAAGACTTAAGTTATGGGACAAGTGATTACATGATTTTTACATGGGGTCAATGTAATCATGAAATTTCATTACGATCTGTTTTGTCTGACAAAGTTTATAAACTAAATACTAGTGTGAGTTTTGTTAGAATATCTCATACAACAACACAGTTTTTGATTCTAAAGGTTAATTTGCATCCGATTGTTCCTATGACAGCTTTTTAATATAGTCATCCGACTTTGACCAAATTTGATTAGAATGTAAGAGACAGTCCCAAACATACAATCTGTGAGTTTGGCTGAGATATCTTAACAAACAAAAAAGTTTTTCATATCAAAGGTTATTTTGCATCCGATTGTTCCTATGGCAGCTATAAAATATAGTAATCAGAGTTTGACCAAATTTGGTCAAAATAGTAATTTTTAGCAATTTAAAAAAAAAATCAAAAGAAACACTAGGGACAAGATTATTGAAATTTTTTTTTCAGTCACTCATAAAATTGTTGGAAAAATTTTTCTGCATCAAAACTTGTTTTCTAAAAACTCGAGGAAAAAGTTGAAAAAGTAGACGTTTACAAAAATTCGAAATTTTCAATGGGTACTTAATGGGTTAAGGAAAGTTTTGCATCGCTCAAACGGAATTTTAATGAACTTTCCAAATTTATTTTTTAAATATGAAGACTTGACTTACAAAAGCTGTTAAAGTATAAAAAAGAGTGTACAAATAAATGTTGGGTTGAGTGTATATAGATAATTCTCTCATTTACTACAAGACTGTCACTATTTTCAAGGTAATGGTACAGAAATATATTTTAAGTTCTGCTTTGTAATGTGTAAAAGTTTTATATTAACTCTTCATGTGAGGGTAAAAAAGTTCTTGTTTTGAAAACTGTAATCTATTTTTTTCGAAATGCCCTTTCCGTTGAGCTATGAGTGTCTTGCAGTTAATGAGTTATATGTTATTAAGTATATACATTCTGTTGTGTACCTACTTCCTTCGCAAAAACTATTCCGTAGCAGCAAGAGCTATAAAAATATTGATACACTCTCGCTACCGCTCTCGATGTGAACAGAGCCGTAGCAGAGTCATAGCCAAATATTAAAAAAGGATTTGCTCTGCTCTGCTCGGAGTTTTGTCGCGTCATAAACTATAGCAACAGCAATATGTTTGCTACGGCAACGTAGCGGTAGCTAAAGAACTGGGAGCGAGATGAGAGCAGAGCAAATTAAATTTTCTTTTCATTTACTACGGCTCTCATGTTTTTTTTTTTTTAAATTCGACACACTTAGTGCAATCGACTATTTAAGTTTATTTGAAGACGAGGATTAATTCAAAAGTTTCTGTGCGTAAAAGTTGTCATTCCGATTTACTTATTACAAACTTTGATTTAATTTAAATATTGTGACTGAATACACTTCACATGAATGAAATAAAGATCACAGAATTGTTGCAATAAACAAAAAAAAACATTAGAGCCGCTCCTAGTTCTACGTAACCGTAGCGAACATAATTTCATTTTAAGCTATTGCTATTGCTATAGCTTATGACGCGACAAAACTCCGAGCAGAGCAAATCCTTTTTAATATTTCGGCTATGTCTCTGCTACGGCTCTGTTCAAATCGAGAGCGGTAGCGAGAGCGAATCCAAATATTATACTACGGAGTAGCGTAGAATTTTACCAAGTGTAGAGTTTTTTTTAATTTAATCTAAACTTTACCTTCCATTGGCCCTTGAAGAAGAGGGACGACATCATGAACATCTTGGCGCCCACAATTTGCTGTGGCAGCACTGTGTAGGGAATGAGGCCACGGGTGGTGCGATTGGATGCATCATTGATGAGGTTAACCGTTTCGGGCTTATAGAAATCCACCTCGACGGGCTGTACGCCGTATGACTGCACGGCAACCCGATAACTTGGCTTAATCGGGGAGCTCGTATCCGTGTACAGCGCCTGAACCGAAGCTACTTCAATTGTGCTGGTATTAACGCTGAAAATAATGCATTGATAACATCCCATAATGCAACTATATATATTTGAATTAATCATACTTCAGATATGAGCTCCACACACGATAAACGGATCGCAATTCCTCGGCCTCGACATTGATGCGAAGCGCTTGACGCAGTTGCTCATATGTCTGACCCGCGGCGCCCTCGTATAACATCACTAGAAGCGACCACACCGAAAATGGCGATATCATAAAGTCCCTGTTGGCCGCCTCCACTTGCGTCGAGATGCGATTCAATAGATCCAATCCGAATTCCTGTGCACCCGTTGCAATCTTACGCAGCGTTTCCACGTCAAAGTTGGAGCGCAGCGCATAATTGGGATCGCTGTTTGCTCGGAACGCGGCTTGTGGAGTCAGTGCCTGCAAGTCATTGCCCACGGAGAGCTGGGGAAACGGTTGTTGTGCCAAGCAAGCGACCGCCAAGATTAGCGATCCACCTAGCAGTCGCATCGTGCTATCTGAAATTGTTAAGTGTATATACTTTTACTGAGCACTTTTACTAATTTTAAATCTTTATTATATATTTCTTGTATTACAGTAGCGGACAAAAAAAACCGGACACCCAAAAAGATCGGGTGGAGTTGGAGTTGTTTTTTCTTTAAGTTTTTATTTATTCGACCATAGAAAAACGTATAATACCTAGGAACCGTTTGAATGATACAAAACTTTCCTTAACATATTAAGTATCCATTGAAAATTTCGAATTTTTGTAGAGGTCTGCATTATAAACTTTTTTCCTCGGGCTCCAACATAAAATGTTTTGATGCAAAAAAATTCTTCAAACAATTCTAAGAGTGACTGCAATTTTCAAAAATCACTTTGCTAGTGTTTTTTATGATTTGTTGAAAATTGTTGAAAATTACTATTTTAGCCACTTTTTCATCCTTTTCATACAACATTTTTCTGAGATCATCCCATACAAAAAATCATAAAACATACTAGCGATGACATTTTTGAAAATTTCCTTTTGCAGTCACTATTAAAATTGTTTAAAGAAACTTTTTGTAACAAAACATTTTTGTTTGAGACCGAGGAAAAAAGTCAAAACAGTAGACTTTTACAAATTATTTTTTTAATGGATACTTAATGGGTTAAGGAAAATTTTTTATCATTCAAACGGAATTTAAATGATCTTTCCATTGATGCCAAACTAAACACGATTAGCTTTAACTTTAGTTTTGTTAAAATACTTTATCCGACGAGTCTTATGTAGTCTTCTATTTTTTACCATCTCTGCGGTCCTTGGCATTTGAACAAACTTAATATACCCGCACACGGTATATAAAAATATCATAAGTATTAAAAAAAAAAACTTTTTGACTTTATTACATAGCTTAAAAAATATATCTATAAGACATGAACAAGTTTCAAAGAATTTAATATTATTCGGAATTCCGAAAATAGCAGTCAGAAAATGTTTTTCATAAAAGTAAGCTTATCAATGGAATTCTAAGGAAACAAAAAAAAACTAAGTAATTGGGGTTTTTACCTGTAATGAACATCTTGCGGTTTTTAATTTCACTGAGATTGAGTAACCAAGTTATTTCTACAAATATACGAGGAATTTTTTTTTTTTGATTTGTGAGAATTGTCATAAGAATATTATTAATATGTGCAAAATATTGGTTGAAAAGAGAACGGAATTATTTATTGGATTTTTCTTTTGATTGGGATTTTTGTGATGTTTTGAATTTAAAGTAGTCACTGACGTCGTTGTAGTTATTGTTGTTGTCGATTTTTTCGATTTGTTGATTAATCCAAAAACCGGAATGCAATGAAATTCACTCAATATGTGTACAGATAAATATACATATAGTATATACATATATGACAAAATCAGTATTTACACAATATATTTATGCGATTAAGTACTGGGGTTTCCAATGGTTTATATAATATTGCGTTTAATCATAAATATATATGTATATAAGTATGAGTGTGTGATGATAAACCTTTTATTACTTCAGAGTCAGAGTCGAAGTCGGAGCTAAAGCCGTACTTAACTCACGGAGAACGACGAAGCAACTGGCATTGGCCTTAGACCAGACATCGCACGCTGATAAATTTACTCACTCACACGTGCACACACACGCATATACACTACTGGCCACATAAATAAGTACACTCTTTCTTTTACTATAACAGCTTTGTAAGTCAAGAATTTAAAAAATATATTTGGAAAGGTCATCTAAATTCCGTTTGAATGATGCATAACTTTCTTTAACCAATTAAGTACCCATCGATATATTCAAATTTTAAAAAGGCAACTTTCAAAACTCTTTTCCTCGATTTAAAAAAAAAATGTTGGGATGCAAAAACTTTGTTCAAACAATTTTAGAGTGACTGCAAAAAAATTTGTTCAAAAATCTTTTCGCTTCTATTTTTAAAATTTTTTTAAAACTGCTTTAAAGGCACTTATTGTATGAAAATGACGAATAAGTGCCTTTTAAGGAATTTTAAAAATATTAGCCAAAAAATTTTTGAAAATTTTTATTTCCAGTCACTACTTAAATTGTTTGAAAAATGTTTTCGCATCCCAACATTTTTTTTAAAAAATCGAGGAAAAAAGTTTTGAAAGTTGACTTTTTTTAAATTCGAATATTTCAATGGGTACTTAATGGGTTAAGGAAAGTTATGATTCAATATGATTCAATTCAATATGATTCAATGATTCATCATTGAAACGGAATTTAGATGACCTTTCCAAATATGTATATTTTTTAAATTTGAAGACTTGAGTTACAATACCTGTTAGAGTCTTGCACGAATCCATTCGAAACAGCAAACGAGACATTCATACACTCACATTGACCGGAATCACAGCCTACTCAACTAACCGAATAGAATAAAGTAAGCATCATGTTTATACTTTAAAGAACGAGATGCTTGCTAAGATTTGAAGTTCCGGAACATGTGAATTGGGAAAATATACAACCAAAAACAACTTTGTACTTGTGATACCGGGTATCATTCAAATGGATTTGTTAATAAAATACAAAAATGTATTAAAAAGTAAAACAAAAACAATGTATATTTAGCAAAAAAAAAAAAAAATAATAACAATAACCCTGCAGTTATGGAGATGGCGATTGGCCAGGCTTGAACTATTTACCCCACTACTCCCTACATGGGAGCTTTCCTGACTGACCCTATGGTAATCGATCGCCGAACCACCGAGTAAAAAAATATGTGCGCACGAAAGCGAAATCGAAACGTAACGGTATAGCATCACATTTGCTTTTGTTGATTCTCGAATAGGGCATAGATGACCGAAAAAGCAAAATTTTTTGCAATATTGCATCTCCGAAACTAACCGTCTTGTCTGTGAGAACGCCCTCTCCGAAGAGGCACTACTTGCTGTAAAACCTTAAACTCTTCGGTTACTTGAATTTTTAATGACATGAATGCCAGTATTTCCGATTCTATTGCTTGCATTATGTCGTCGTTGCTAAATGTTGGAACGAGCCCTGAAAATATTTCAAGTTTTTGAGTCATATAATAATGCTTGAAACTACTTGAAAATACCAAATCAACTCTAAAGTACTACCATATTTTATTTATTCGTATGCTTTTGCTGTCATTTCATAGTGCACGTCCGATTTTTTGTTTTCGTTTGCTGATGCTTGTTCAACGAAACATTTTTAAAACCAAGCACACTTTGTGTTTGCATTTGGTTTCGTTCGTTTGAAGTAAATTTTACGGTATCAAACATACCTGTATTTAGAGTATTTTGGAAGTAGTCCTGAACGAATGTATTCGTGCAGGCCTCTATTACCTGTTATAGTAAAAGAAAGAGTGTACTTATTAATTTGGCCAGTAGTGTACATATACGCACATTCTTACACACAAGCGTAATCATTGTGTTCGCAAAGAGAGAGAGAGTGGGAGTGGGAGAGTGTGAGAGCGCGTGTGAGAGTAAAGCTCTGGTTACGAGCAAGGTGGATTTACTATTAAGGTGACGTCGTCCGATGTGGCGAGGTTACAAACATTTTTTCATGCATGCGATACACAACCTCTTTCGACAACGTTTGCAGGCATGCTGTCAAATGTTTGTAGCCTCGAAAGAGAGCAGCTGTGGTGACAACGTTACCTTATAGTAAATATACCTTGGTTACGAGCATGTCGTTTTGAGATCTGAACTTAGATTAATTGTAATTGCCACCTAGTTGATAAACTAAAGTTGTGACGCTTCTGTTACCTTTCAATGCGAGTGCTTTGTGAACTTGAATGAAATTAAAAACCCGTTTATACAACAACTACATATCCTGATGGCTTACTCACTCCGCTTTGTTGTTGCTGTTGTAGTCCAAATGAATGAAATCTACAAACTACAGAAAGTATTTAGGACTATTTTATACCCTGTATTAGTCGCAATAAAAAATAAATAAAAGGTAAGCAAGTTTTAAATGGGAAAATGTGATATAAAATAATAATACAAATAACTGAAAAAATAATTTTATTTAAAGCTTTTATTTTCCCATTTTTATTATTTTCTTGATTTTGAAAACCTAAAAAAATTATTCAACATAAAATTTCGAAAATGTTAGCTGTTTTTCGAACAGAGTAGGACATTTACAGGGTATAACAACTTAATTTCGAATAAATGCATGTATAATATTTAGAACGACACGTTTCCATAATTCGAGTCATTAATGATCATTACTAAATTTAATGCTCATTAATAGTTATTACCTTTTAAGTGTTGGGAAATTCTCCCCCACTTTATGGGATTTATTTTAAGTAGTAATAATAATTTACACCCGCAATTTAAAGTGGAACGCACTGTTTTCGTATTAGCATTTAAGAAATACAAATTAAAGAAAAAAAAAAGGTCTATGAAGTTTTTACTAAAAAGATACTGTATAAAACATTGCATCAAACCGAAACGAATATCGGTTACAGTTACGGTGATAAATTTCAATCGGTTAGTACCGGTTAAGGGTTACGGTTAAAGTTTTATTCCCTGGTATAAAATGATGAAAAAAAAACAAACTATTTTTTTATGTATTATTGAATCGCTAATTCAAGGCGATAAAGGTATTTATATTTGATCTTTATTTAAGTGCTTACTGATTTGAACAAGTATGTATTTGCAATTTTCGATACATACAAACATAGATGTTTTAAGCATATTATTGTGTGTTGAAATCTGGCAGGATCTGACCACTTGATTATATTTAGAGGTCAAAATAACAATGACAAGAAATTGATGTTAGTTTTCTTTATCTTTTTGTTTTTGGTTTATTTGTTTTTTAAAAGCACTTTTACGTTCAAATCGTTCATCTTTTAATCATGTTTATGTATTTATAACATTATGCAATATATGTGTTTGTAGTATGACATGTTTCCAATTAAGAACTACTGCAATTAGATAATTTGTATTAATTATTTATTTAATTATTCATCAAAACGATCTCTACACACCGAAACAGTTTAAAATTGTTTTGTTTTGTATTTAAATATATTTTTTTGGATTTACCAAATATTAATAATCAATTTTCTGAGATGGAATTTTTTAAATTTATCAACTGCGACCCTCAAAATATGCTAAGAATTTTACTTGGTTATTCGTTTTTATATATTTAAATATTATTTTCTTTAAATATTCATATACGCTCACAACAATCTTTTGTAATTTTCTTTTTCTTCATCACTTGTTTTCATTTGATTGAAATTGAAATTCAAAAACTACATACGATTTAAATGTTTCTTTTTATTAGATACTTTAATATACTTAAGTCATGTATTTATTTTTCGAGATTTACATAATGTGTTATCATTGATTAGGTGCAATCGTTGAACTTGATTTTAATAAAGAATTTCAGATCTCTACTCGCTGTCAATTGACTATTTGGCTAATTTTTTAATAAACGTAACAGAAACAAAGTAAATCCCTTAAAAATATAAATAAACAACTAAATAAATAAACGATTTTTGCTTTACAAGTTATTTATGTTGACATTTGATTTTTTTCATTCCAACGAGT
Organism: Drosophila subquinaria; assembly: GCA_037043405.1. Classification (NCBI taxonomy): domain Eukaryota; kingdom Metazoa; phylum Arthropoda; class Insecta; order Diptera; family Drosophilidae; genus Drosophila; species Drosophila subquinaria. The sequence goes on along the minus strand of JBAMBL010000337.1, from coordinate 103,852 downwards.
ATAATATAATTTAAACAAAATCATATAAGCAATTAAACATTATTGTAACAATTCCAATATATCTAGTTTATTTGCAGTTGTCGGAAAATAATGAATTGAATAATCTTTAATTTCAGTTTCGAAACGGTGCTGAGCATATTGAATGTATAATTATGTACTTTATATTAGTTTAGTATGTTGAATTAAAGTGCTCTTCACTTCATCTTCGTATTGAGTTATAGTGTATATGTATATAAATATATGTGGATATATTTTTATAATATATATTTATCTTTTTATGGAACTGAAAAAAGCATTTAATTAGTTTTGTATTGTAGGTATGTATTTATATGGATTAATAGATTTTTTATTATTTATCGCAAGTCTGGATCCTCATCGGCGGCCTTTTTAATTCGAAGCAAGATTGTTGTATACCACTGATCCAATCGCGAGATGCTATCATAATCCTTAACTGCCTCTGTGAAGCCCTCAATGTTCTGCTCCTCAAGATGCTCGCACAAGACCTGCAATTAAAGTGTGAAAATCTATTGCTCTAATTGATGCCAGCTGGAATATGTACCTTGATAAGCTTGAACTCTCGGGAATCCTGGAATGCTGGATACTGTTGCGCATATTTCTCAATCGCGTGCTGGGCATTCAACAAATCAACGCTCAGGTGACAAAGAGCGGCACGAAAGAAATATTCCTTGGCGCTGTATTTGAGCAGCGAACTTTCTAGAGAGGTGGCAGCCACCTGCTCGTATATTGATATTGCTTTTTCATAATCCTCCAGCTGGGCTGCATATTGCGCTACTTTCAGCATACATTTGTTGGCCGAACTAACCGACTCCTCGCCCTTGAAAAAGTCGGCTGCTTGCTCATAATGCTGTATGGATATGGCCTAGAATAATATATATAATTAGTATCATTTAAGTAGTGTAATACAACATAGTCCGAGTATTATTTACCAAGGTGCTGGGCTCATCTCATACATTTCGGCAATGCTCTGATGGTGCTTGGCAGCCATTGTAAAGCGTCCCATATCGGTGTAAATATCAATGGACTTCATCAAACAGTTGACGGCGTTATCAATGTCCACCTTCTTGTAGCAGTTGGACGCATCCACGTAGCAGGTGCCAGCATCATGACGACTCCCAGCACGCGCATGCAGAGTGGCTGCCTCGCAAAAGCATTCGCCGGCTTTAGTCCAGTTCTTGCACATCTTGAACATGTTGCCAGCACGCTGATAACACTCGATGGCATCTTCGATCTTGTTGTTACCGCTGCAGGGTTAGAAAATTTAACAAAATTTTAGATTATTGAATGAATAGAAACTGAAACAGAACAATTCAAATCGAATCCTATATTGATTATATGATTAATTTATTCAGGGCTTTAAATTTGTAATATCTTGACTGCGTTGTGGTCAGCTAGAAACTTTCTGTTATGCAAAATTTCCATATCTATTAATTTTTCTTATAAAATATGGTTAAACACAATGAACCTCATTATCGACAATCTTTAAAGCTCGCTGACATTTAAGTCTAAGAGCCATAAGCAACTAAAATAAAATCAACTGTCACAACAATTGCTAGACTAACTGTATCTGCAGACTCTGCAAACTTGTCTTTGTTGCTGGCTCAAAGTTCAAGAAAATGGAAAGCTTGAAACGAATTGCAGGAATTAAATATGTACACACAAAAATACTTATACAGAGATAACACAAGATGATTTTAAATAATAAATATCATTTCACATATACAAATATGTACATGGGTGGGAGTCAACGTAGTACATACAGTTTAATGCATGGGGGATGTTACAGCTTTCTCTATAGACCACGTAAATAAGAGTATCTACTTAGCGCATACATAAAATAGTGCGTAATAACTCAAATATATGCATTTCTATGGACAAAGACATATGAACAAAAGGGACTCGATTCAGAGCTCAACAATGAGCAAATCAATAAAAATACAATATTGTTGTAATCGCCCATTTGTATATTTATTACTCACCCAAAAAGTGAGCCGAGAAAACCTTTCTGTTGTGTCAGCTTCTTCTCCGCCTCAGCCATAAGCTGAAGGGCCTTTTGCTCATTGTCGCCCATAATTGCAAATGTTACTTTTTTGTACACTAAATAGCATTTAGGTAACTATTCTAACGTTTTGTGACCCCTTTAATAGTTATTCCTCAACTTTTTGTCTTCAACTTTTCAGAAAATAAAATCAATAAGAAAATGTGTGACAGTGTGACCAAATTAACAATAGTGTTGGGTTGCTCATGAGTGAGTGAACAAAAAAGAGTTGCTCCCTGAAGTGAGCAAGTGAACATGTTCCTTCCAAATTGCTCTTTTTGCTCACTTGCTCAGTTGCTCTGTTTTGCTTATTTTATTCAGTTGTTCATCCTTGTTCAACAACAACTGTTCTGCTTCACTATCGCCCAAATGTTCTTATTCTTCATTTCCTTTGTGCTCTGAATTTTGTCAGGGCACTTTGCATTCGTTAGCTCATTTTGTAGAAAAGTATAAAGAAGTGAAGGGAAATAAATACTTTCATTATTTCACTTTTTAATTTGGTTGTTTGTTATGAAGGGAATATATTATCATTATTTTATTTTTAATTTTGTTACTTTATTTTTATGTACATGTAATTTGAAATGTATGAAATGTATAACGTATGAAATTTTTGATGTGTTGAGCTACTGAACAAGTGATTAACTGAACAAGTGAGCAATCTGAACAAGAGAGCAACTGAACAAGTGAGCGATCTGAGTGAGAGGACTCATAGTGATGTAAAAAACATCGATGCATGCATCGATGTTTTTTTAGCGATGTTTCTCGATGTTTTCCGATGTTTTTGTTGAAGCCGATTTATCGATGTTGCATGGCGATGCATCGATGTTTTGCAAAACATCGGCTGCCGCACTTTCAACACGTCATTTTCGCCGCTGAGACAATGAGTTTATTGTAATTTGGGCAGTGTTTGCAATGTCTAAGTGAGTAAATTTATTTAAATTAGTCAGAGATACTATAGCTACAAGAAGGCTTACATATGTCTTTTCAAAGCTCTCATCAAAAAGACCTCTTGTCGTTTGTGATTATACTTTTAAGCATAATATCCAGTAGTTGAAAATATTTTGGACGCTCAAAATGTTCGATGTTTTGATGTCGGACCTTGCAGAATTCAGTGTGACAGCATAATACCAAAAATCACTAAAAAGTTGAGAGATTCTTGGTCCTATGCTGCTGTGGTCACACTGTTGCGTCAACTGTGCACATAAAATAAATAAACAAAATAGATCAATTAAATTAAATTGAAAATAATTGAAGAATGAAAATGGACAATACGGTCATAAGACAATTGGTAGCAACTAATACCCTAATTATGAGATTAATGACCACTTATATTGTCCTAAAAGAGGTTAGATCCCACAGGATCGGTCTGTGTTGCACCTCTTCTATTAATTTAATTCGTTCTTCATTGTCAAAGAGCTCAATGCGGCTCTTATTTTGTTGCTTATTTGGCTCCATTGCTGCTCAAAATGATTTCGACTAGTCGAAACACTGAACGAATCGATGTTTTGAAAGGTCAAAAAAAAAGCTGCCAGCTGTCATTAAAGAGTGTTGTAAAACACCCAAAAATTTTCTGAGCTGCCCAAATTTAGGTACTGGATACAAGGGTTTAGAAATAGCCTTACAAAATAATTTCGAGCCAGTTTGCAACCCTTTTTTTTATATGGAGTTGATACCTTTCAAACTGGTTTTTCAACAACTGGATACTATGCTTTATATTTAAAAATATACTAAATAAATACACATGTTTTAAATTTGTTGACACACTGTCTATGTTAATGAGATGAATGTTATTTTAACGCAAAAATAAACTGTTTGAGTTATTTAATAATCCATTTTTTTTAAGATTATGCAGATCAGCTGTTCAAAAAATTCGTATTACCGTATTTCGACAATACGGGTATGCCAGTCAGTGTTGCCAGCTCTTCGGGTCATAAAAAAGCTAATCTAGCCTTTGAAAAAAGCTAAAAATAGCCAGAAAATTTGTTGGTTGCTAAAACAAAACGCTAGAGTAGTAAAGCGATATTTTTATTGATTAAATCCAGTGTTTTTGGTGCCGCACAACAATCCCAAATGGTCAATTGGGCTGACAGATGTATGTGTGGCAATATATAAATATAATGCCGCCTCTTGATCACAGGTTTTCACAGGAATAAATGCAACAAACGGTACTTTGTTCGTCTGTGCTAAAGAAGCTGAAGAAGACTTGGCTTTCTTGGCGTGCAAATCCGAAAGTTTGCCAACCTTTTTATGCAGGGTCTTGCATCCTGGCATGACGCGGTTTTTGCAAACAGTGTGCCACTAATGTCTTCTAACCCTCTAGCTTTGTCAAATTTTTGTATAATCAAAAAGATTTGATAAAGATTTATTTTAATTTTGCTAAAAATTAATATTCTAATCATAATCAAATCTTTTTTATTGTACAAAAATTTGACAAAGGTGGGACAAATTAAGGGGTATGACTGAGTGGACCACTGTGTATATTTCAGGCATTTCCACATTACACTTATCGATGGAAAAAATACTACAAAGTATTTAAGTGTGTCACCGTAAAGCATAAAAATACATGAAGTTATCAGATGTTTTTAAAAAGCTAAAATTACGCCAATTTCGCTTGGAAAATAGTTATAATTCCGGCTACCCGCTATTTTACAATTTATCCCGAATTTGCCAGCTATCGGGAAAATGGCCAAATTGGCAGCACTGATGCCAGTGAAACACAAAAAGGATAAGGTATCGATTTGCCACCAACTACCGATAAGTTCCATCACATGAACAACACCAGTTCCGGATCCAAACATGGTCCGCGAGAAAATCAAATGTGAATAAGTTTGGAGAACAGCAAAATCCGAACGTTGACAAAATAAATATTTTAAACATAATATTATACAAGATGCCGACAAAGAATTAGATTACAATTTATATTTATTCTGATAAATTTCAATTTTTTTTTAATATTAATGCAAAAACATTCAAACAGATATATATATGGACATGAAAGTTGCCAAACTCTTGCGGTTCAAATTTTAGTAACGGATATTGGAGTTAAACGAAAACAAAAAAGAAACTTTAACTTACATTACTTAACATTAAACAAGCAGATACATTTGAACAGCAACTAAAATTTGGGTAGATGTGCGAGCAAAGATGAAAATGATTGTAGCATGAAGTTGCGTGGCAATTTGAGGGTTCATAAATTCGCTTAAACTAGACATAAACGTAAAGATAATGAAGTCAGCCGGCTGCTGTGCATATTATATAATTATTGTGTGCTCAAACAAACATCTTTTCGAGCATTTTTCTAAGTTTCTCATGAGCGTAGCGTATCTTTTGATATAGATCCTTGGAGACTCCACACTGTGCAATAGTCGAGAATCGATATGTCCGGAAGTTCTTCTCATGATCCATGTATGTAATGGCGCTCATGCGTGGACACAAAATTATCTTCATATGATCCGAGAAATTGAGCTAAAATTACATGGAAATGTTGATTAGTTTCTACGAAATAGCTAGACAAAATAAATGGTTATACCTGAACGGAACCGTTGGTTAAATGCATGACAACGGCACACGTTGTACGGAACCATGAATGCAGATGTGGCATACGCGATATTTGATCGCTCTCCACGGTTACATTGTTGGCGCCGGCCTTAACCAGATGCTCGGTCATGTAGCGCTTAAAATATGAAAGCAATTTCATCTTCTTATCCAGCGTTCTGCAATAATCAGTCGTAGTCATATAAGTCTCTTTGCCCTCCTTGTCGATAAAATGGACGTTTATTTGATTCGGAAGCAGAATGAGCTTAGTGGTGTCATTGAACATGACGCCGATGCCCTCATCGCACAGCTGATATCCAAATCCATATTTGTCGCTGTAGTCCACCCATTTTGATATCCAAAACAGCGGCTGCGCAGCAGGATCGGTATTCTCATCGCCCAGATTGCCTTGCAGTAAACGTGGCTGAGAACGATAAATAGATGGCAATCTTCAGTAAATGCTTCGATATCAAAAAAGAGCCTTTACTTACCTTGTTATTGATGAGAGTGGTTAGCTGTTGATGCAAGCTTTCAATGTCGCTGCGATAGTCCTCGTTGTGGCGACACATCTGCGCCGAGGCAGTAATGGCGTCATGCAAATTATTCTTGAGGAATGTCGACTCCAAACGAGTATCGTCCCTCAGGCCATTCATTTCCGTCAATGGCTTGCGTTGATTGGGATCCTCGATGACATCGTTGATGCCAATACGGGGTGCCATTGTTAGACAAGAGCTTGGCAAGGACATGGGCACCGGTGACGCCTTAAGGAACTCGAAATTCAATAGCTGACCAATTGTGGGTCGACTCTCTGGATTTGGTTGCAACATGGCAATTACCATATCCGCAGCCGGCTTTCTTAAATAACTCGGAACACGGTACTCGCATTTCTTGATCTTCGAGTACGTATCTTTCAACGTTTTCGTTTCAAATGGCGGCTGCCCCACGAGCAGAGTGTACATCACACAGCCAATTGACCAGATATCGACCTCAAAGGAATGACCCTTCTTGGTCAATATCTCAGGTGCAATATAGTTGGGTGTACCGCACAGCGTCTTCTTGCGTTCACCCTCGTACTCAATGCGTGTGGCCAGGCCAAAGTCGCCGATCTTCACGTGCAGCATGTCATCGAGAAAGAGGTTGCCCAGCTTGAGATCACGATGAATGATGCGACTGTCGTGCAGATACTTGACACCCTGTATTATCTGGTAGATGTAATAGCGGGTCTCGTACTCCGTTATATTTTTACGACGCTTGTGCAACTCCATCATCGACTAAGGGTCAAAATTAAATATAACCAATTATACATATCTAAGACACAATTATACCCATGCAGAGGATATTATAATTTTGTCACTAAATTATTATTAAAAATTTTAAATGATTTTATTTACAGTTCTACATAAAATTTAAACGAAGATTTCTTTATTAATTTTTAAACTTAAGCAAAAAATGTTCAATTAATTTTGTATATATGATTTTATCACATTTGAAATGATCAATTGAAACAAAAACTGGTAAAAAATGCAGTGGGTCAAATAAGCTGTAAGCCACTGTACATACATATATACAACAGCGTATGGGAAAGATCGATCGAAAATTAAAACAAAAGGCTCTGCAAGGGTATCATTTGCTTAAAATTAAATAACTTACGCGCTTCTTGCACAACTCCAGCACAATGTAGATATTCTGCACATCCTCAAAATAGCTGTGAAACTTGACAATATTTGGATGATTCAGGCTACGGTGTATGGTTATTTCCTGTGCCGTTTTCTCTTTTTGGTTGTGCTTTATCATCAACTTCTTGGACACAATCTTGCCAGCGAAGACATCGTCGGTCTCCACATCGACGATCTCGTAGCATTTTGCAAAGCCGCCCTACATAACGAATTTATTCAAAATTAATTTATGTACATATGTATTGGCATATAAGTATGTAGTACATATGTCTGCACATGGTTACAAACTTATGTGCATACATATACTGGTGTTTAGTACCCGCCAAAAGAACCAACTGGTTGCTGTCGCGCCTTTGACAACACTGTCAGTGCGTGTGCTCTCTCACACACACACACAGAGCCATGCTAAATTCAAAGGCATTTACACACACACAGCTGCATGTCGTGAAAACAACAACAGGAGTAAAATGCGCAAGGAAGTGAGTGACAAGGCAGCTGCATAAATCTGCGCAGGCGCATCTTCAACCAGCTTCCCTATGTAGAATCCACAAAGGTCATTTGTCCAAGTCTTACCTTGCCAAAGAAGCGCATACGCTTGTAAGTCTTGCGATGATTGGAGTCAAACAAGCGATCCGGTATATCCGTGCTCTTGTCCTCTGGTTTTGCGGCCATTTTTCTTGGCTTGACTTTCTTCTTAGCAAGTTTGCTGGTGCACTTTAATTTTTCTTGATTGCTCTTTTTCTTGCTCTTTGCTTTTCTTATTTTGTCTTATTTCAAAGCAATCACCGTGCACGCCACCAAAATTAAATTAATATTATGATTTTATAACAAAATGATGTTCAAGAACAACGCTGGACAAAATGCACAACGAGCAAGAACAGCACGAATTACAGGCACAAAGCGGAGAACGCGCCGAAACAGTTTATTTTATTTGAATGCCAGTTGAGTAGCTCGTCAGCGTCACTAAATGACAGCCGATAACATGTTGAGAGCAGTCCTGTTCCTACAGTGTTGGGAAATAATTATATTTGACGTTGGGGATTTGAATTTTTTTTTGGAGTTCCAATAAATATTAATTACAATATTTTGTTTAACAAAACATACATTTGCAGAAAATAATAACTAAGAATAAACTACTTTAAAACGCTAATTATATTAAAATATTCAGTGCATCAATCATTAATAATGAGCAGCGTACTAAAAATTGAAAAATTCGGTCATACTCAACAGCTAAAACTAAATCTGGCAGCACCAGATTCGAACAAGGTCGGTTCCGGTTCTAGCCATGGCCGGCGCGCCCAATTTAAATGTGAATTTGTTTCAAGTTATTTAACAATAGTAAAGCAATAAAATATATTTTAATTCTTCTAAACCAAAAATTATAAATTCGACAAAAATATAACAAAAATACCTGTGAAATTTTCCAAATTCTATCTTCACAATTAACAAAAGTACCAACAAATATTTTTTTTTTAAAAAATCCTAAATCGGGAATTTGAATTTTTTTTGTGGTTTGATGGTTGCCAATTTGCTGGCGCTGGCAGTTCCTTTTCATTTAGGAGTAAATTAGATTACACAAAATTCGCACGCACTAATAACACAAGCTAAATCTTATTTATTACATTTATTAAATAGTCTTTAGACTTTACGAGTTTCCCTTAGTTAATTCCTTGCCTGTTCACATGGTTTAAACAAATGTTAATTCATTTATTTTACTTTTGCTAATTTTGTTTTGACTATGCGATTGATATACTCGATTTTAGTATGTTTAATATGTAAGTATTGTTTGTTTGCATTTTTCTCATCTCGTTTGAATTTATCCTTTTTCGATTAGATTATTGCTTTGCTGCTGCCATCATTGTTGTTGTTTATTTAGCTTGAAGACTTTTCTTGCCCATTTGCTGTTTCAGTGGATTGCCTTAAGAGTAACACTTTATCTTGTTTGTTTTTTAAATGTTGTTTACAATTAAATTATTACATTAAATATATTTATATATATCAATAGTGTAGTTTTATAGTTGGTTTGCTTTTCCAGTTTTTCGCAGTCTCAAGTGCCTTGTGTCTCTGTGTGGGTGTAGGTATGTTTGTTTGTGTGAGTGTGTGAGGGAGTGTATTAGCTGTGTGATGGGAGGGCTCTGATTGTGTGTGTGTATATCGCTCTCTGTATTTGAGTGTGTGTGTGTGGGTTCGTCTGTGTCTTACTCCCGATGATCTCATCATGGACACTATTGAATTTCTAAAGTTTAACTAGAAGTACACGGTCCAGGAACTCTCAGCTGGATCCTGAACTGACAATGACTAAGCCACGTTGTAAACGCAGCCACTCGACAAATTCATCCAACATCACCGGCCCTGCAATACATACAGAATATATATTATTGTTAAGTCAATTGATATATATAAAAAAGGGAAATAATCTTACATGCGCCATCAATATCGTAATTTGATAAATCAATGCAGATGGTGCGAGAGAACTCGAGTATGTTGCACCATTGATCCTTATTGATAACCTTGTACTTGGACTGCTCTAGGAATTGCGCAAATTGTGGATACAGCGGCCAATGCTTGCCCAGCAACAATTGCAGCATCGCCTTGGCCGTCGCGATGTCCATGCTCCGCTGATCCGAATCCTGCACAAAGGCGAATACAATTTAATTACATTCCATAAGATTATTTATAGCTTATTACCTTGGCAAAATCATAGGCATATCGATATATGCTCTTGAAGGAGTTGGGATCGTTGAGTATGCTGCGCAGATAATCCAGTTTCACAACCATTTTCGCTGTGGAATCACACTCGAGATCTGTGAGACCCTTTAACCACTCCTGCTGACTGAAAAATCCCATCTGTGTGGCGCCCATTTTATAGGCAAGCACCAGCATCACAATATTCTCTGGCTCAACGCTGATATCTTCACAAAATTTCTCCATGCCATCGGGTCCTAGAATCAACAAAAAGAAAAATCAATGTAAATTTGATTTGTATGTATGTATTTGATTTGACTAACCCAGCGTATCTGGCTCATCGGGTGTAGTGTATTCATGGAACCAAGCAAGACAGCGCTTCTGACTGAAACCATCTTCAGCTCTGATATGGCGTCTGTAAATATATATAAAAATAAAAACATTATCAAGTCAACTTTTTAAATATCGATCGCAGCGCACTTAGCCATTTTATTAAATATATATATTATATCTGGTATGGATTGTTTGTGATGTGATTTGTTTTAACTACTTAATTTGTTGCCTAAGCATTTGCCTCTTGTTGACGTGTTTTTCAAATGTTTTTGTATTTCTCTGATTTTTTCACTGTTTCCCCAGCTAAAAATAGAGATAGTAAACTTGTCGGGGATGCCAATGCCAAGAGCACAAAACAAATCAACAAACAAAGAAATGACAATCGAATGGGCAGATATAGAAGAAAAAGAATTGCACTTATAAAACTATAATAAATATCTAGAAATAATACAAATTAATTTATAAAAACAATTGTAGTTCACTCAACAATTCTCCTTTTTAATGCAGCTCCAGGCAGGGAATGTTTCAAAATGATATGAAAGAAAGTGAAAGGTTTTCTATTTCCGCGTTTTTCTCTCTCTCTCGCTCAGCTCTTGATCTATTTATCTATTCGTGACAGCTGATGTGGAGAGAAATACGGCTGTGAGTGTGTATGTGGATCTTATGAGAGTGAATTTGTTGTAAATATGTGAGGGTGTTGTGGATTCTAAGAGAGTGATGCTACATTTAGTAGCATTCATGTAACAACGAAGCAGTGATGATAACTACTCGCAACAAAAACATATATTATGAGGGAGAAATAATTGAAAAAAGGCGGAAACCAAAATTTAAAAAGTTTGAAGTTTTTCAAAAAAACTGTATGTTTTAATGATCCTATTAAAAGATAACTGAAATATTTTATACAGTAGCGGACAAAGAAAACCGGACACCATAAAAGAGCGGGAACTAGAGATTTCAAAAATCTCTTCTCTAAAATTTTTTATGATTTTTTGAAAATTGCTAAGAATTTCCTTTTTCCCTTTTTTCTCCTTTTCATACAAAAAGAAGCTTAAGGAACAATTTAAAAAAATAAAAATACCTGCGAAGAGATTTTTGAAAATTTACTTTGCAGTCACTTATTAGAATTGTTTGACGAATTTTTTTGCATCCAAACATTTTTTGTTGGAGCCCGATGAAAAAAGTTTAAAAAGAAGACTTTTACATAAGTTACAAATTTTTAATGGGTACTTAATGGGTTAAGGAAATTTTTGTATCATTCAAACAGTTCCTAGGCCTCATACGTTTTTCCTATGGTCTAATAAATAAACACTTTAAAAAACTCAAAAAACCGCTATTTTTTCTTTGTCCGCTACTGTATAGCTGTAAGCCTTAAAATTTGTTTGTCAATCCAAATTAAACAACCATTTAACACAGGGTGAGCGAATATTTATAGCCTACACTGTGCAGACAGAAAAAAGCAAAAAACTTTTTAAAAAGTTCTCTTTAAAGAGAATTAACGCGACTGCGCTGTAGATTGTCCACAGAAAGTGAGAGTAAAAACGAAGTGGAGAGTCGAGTGATGTCGGGAGCCGAAACGTGTTAAGAAGGAAGCACAAAATGAGGTTCCAACGATGGGGCACAGTTGTGCGCAAGACTCAAGGCGAGACACACGTCGTTGTTGGCCATTGGGAAGTCAAGATTAACTACGTAAAAATTCATTCAATTTCACATTAATTTTCAAACCTGAGAAAGAAAATGTTGCAATTGTTTGGAAATAAGTTGAGCAATGGATTTGAGTGCAATATCATTTGTTACATGCTACTTGCTTTTCTGGGTAAGTTTTTTTTTTGTTGGCAAGACAGTCAAAATTACTTAAGGGAATGTCAATAGGGGTGGGGGTCAAAAATCAATAGTCGTCCTGACACAGTGACTTGAAAATAGCAACTGAAACTGAAATTGTGCAATTGTGTATTTGTCTTTTTGTGTGTGGTGTGTGTGCGCGTACTTTTTGCACACACTTTTTACAGTGGCCACCGCTCAAGGACTGCAGCTAAGCGCGTTTACAACGAAGAGTCCCAGGGTATCCAAATACACAACGAAATCGCCATCAGTAAGTGCTGACCCTTGACACCATTTTGGCGGAAGTATAAATTCCTGAATTCGTTTGGTTTCTTGATTTTCCCATAGGCATCGTCGCAGAATCACGATGCGATCACATCGCTTTATCGCTTGAATGCCACCAACGGCGTTACCTGTATTTTGATGCAGGTGGATGGCCTGATTAGCGTTCGATATCGCAACAAGCTGAACGAGGATGTTGAGGCGGATCTCTATATGCCAGACCATCCCGTACTTAGCGGCGAATGCGTCGATACCAATTTGGAGATAATGACCATGGAGTTCAAGGGTTTCACACTGACCATGACATTCAAAAAGGTATGTGGGAAGAGTGTATCGATTTCATACATTCCAATTAAGGTCAAAGGTTAACGAAAGTTCATTTCTATCACATACACACACACACTCACACACAGTCATCGGGCGGCGAAGGCTGGTACATCAACCTCTTTGAACTGAGCTATTCCTCATCGAATCCCATCTTCGAGCATCCCGATCGACCCAATTTGAATGTGAGGCTTACCTCGCCTTCCAACACTCCCATGTACTTCCCCACGCCCGTGGGCAAGTCCTATGTCTGCGACAAGGAGCAAACTGTCATTCTGTATGCCCCGCATGACTCTGGCGATCTATCTGGACATATTGCGCGGATATATTTGCGCGATTTGCATATGCAGAGCTTCATGTTCAAGGACAGCGGCAAGTGGGGACCCTCGTTCCATTGTAGTGCCACTGGCTCCTATCGCGATGAGACGGCACCTCTCGCCGTCGGCACAGCTCTGGCCGTTGCGGTCCTTTTAATCATTTCCGGCTACGGCGGTTGGCGGTAAGTAATCCCCGAGCTAAACGCAGCCAACTTAACAATTGGCTTTAGCAGAGTGCAGCCAACTTAACAATATATGAAATTTCTGTTCTTTCTTTGCAGATATTTCAAAATCAAGAAGGTTCAATACGGTTCAATGGAATAAAATGGAATATAGATGAAGTTAATTGGAAAACTTTGTGCCGCATTTTTGTTCAACTAATTGAGTCATATCTTTGTTCCGTTATTTGTTACATCTCAGTATTCCTGTGTTTAAAAAAAAAATCCAAAAACCAAAGCCAGCTAACATACAATATATTGTAATCATGTTTTGAAACCTAGACGAAATTTTGTGAGGCATCGTCCAACACAAATATTAATGTTATATTATAAAAGAAGCGATTTATAAATATGAGAATTGCAAAATGTCTTCCATATAGTTAATATTATTAAAATACTAACTTATATACATGTTATATATACATTAATATGTATATAAACACACATATATACGACTATATATTTACACAAATTAACCAACAGATTATAAAAAAAAATTTAATATTTTAATGTGTTTATTAGAGGTACATACATATCTTGAACTTTCAATTTTAATTTATTTCGAAAATCTATCTTATTGGTACCTCTTATAAGTAAATCTAAAAGAAGATGCACAGACTAGATTTAATATTCTGACAACATTCGTGTCGAATTAAATGTTAGTTTTTAAGTTTCGAAACAAATATCTTCTATTATCTCAATTGAGCTCATACTAAACATTAATCATTTCTATCAATTTATCTGCACCTCTTTTTAATTTCAGAACACACTAACATTCAAGCCAAGTTAATAAAAAAAATTCCAAATATGAATGTAACTCGGGTTTTTCAATTGGTTGGGCAGAAAGTCCTGTTAAAAAACGTAATCTTAAGGGTTTCTATTCAAATTAAAAATCTAGAAAAGAATTTTCTGAATTCTGAATTGCACATAAGACAACAGGTTTGTTTTGAATTACGTATTTCTTGATTACTGCTCTTCCCTTGGGGTTGTCTTAAATTTAATTGAATTACAAAAAAGTTTTCAAACTTAATTCTGTCTGACTTGGGTAAGTGGAAAAAAGAGGAATCCACAATCAATCAAGAACAAAGAAAAATATGACAATCAGAAAATGACAATAGACCATTTTATTTATTAAATTGATTGTCCAAATACATATATGGAATATAAAAATCCTAATCAGTGTCAATTACAATTACTGGATTTACAACTCAATTGTATTATTATGAACGATGATGAAATAGAAAACTTTTATTATTGCCTGGCAATGTGAAATACAATTAATATATTCAAATTTGAGCACATTAGATAAGATTATGATTGGTGAAGACAGAGTCGAAACTACAAATAATCGAAAGATGAAGAGTTACAAAATAAAAACCAAAATCTAAGAAAGATGAAGATCTTGTTACTAACACTGTGTGAGCATTTTTTAAAAAATTTTCAACTTCTATTAAATTGCTAACTCTTAAGAGAAGCTCTATTCTGTGATAGGCTCTTTAAGTAAAAAACTTCTTTAATTACTTAACTACCTCAGCAGCAGCAGAAGCGAATAGTTAATTGACCTATGAGTCAGCAGTATCATAGGCTCTTTTAATTTATTCATAGCAAAGGTGAATCATATATACTTTTGATAGGCTTCACGTAACTCTTACAGTACTAAGTTAATGATAGATACTTTTGATAGGCCAACTCACCTGCTGCTTTGTTGTGTTGAAATGCTTGTGTAGCTGGTGCGTGCTCTTTTTGATTGACCATCCATGTTGTCACCGATTTCTGGAGCTCGACGTTTACCCCGTGGCATGACTTGTGTGATCTGATCTGATTGCGATTGCGGCTGGCCTGTTTTACCCAAAGCAAAAGCAGATAAAATGCTTTGGCTTATATGTAGGTGTTACACGTAATTTGCAGCTGCAATTTAAAGCATTGATTTATTTATTATAAATGAATAAGTTTAAAAAAGTTTTCAAACTTACCACTGTTATTCAGCGCAGGACAGTCATTGAAACATCATCATATTACGAAAACATTAAATTACATATGAAGCTGCAATACCATAATTATCATTAATAAAACAAATAAAAAATTTGGAATTGTTCAAATGGCAAATTCTACTCAGTTGTGATCATTTTTAAGATATAAAACAAAAATAATTCATGGAATTCTCCTAGTCAAAAGTTGCAAAGTAGCGCCACCTAACGCCCGGCAGCGGTTTTAGTCTCTCTCCCCTTCAAATGATTTTTCAACATCGAAGAAATTACACGGGATGCACAGGACACCCGACGCACACACAAACATCTATATATGTACCGTATATATGCACACTAACACACATGCACAGTCTGTAATGCATACACTTGCATATTATTAAGTTACGGCCTATATGCATGCATGTGCATATTTAATACATTGTCTGCATGCACTTATTTAGCACTTTACTTTTCTACATGTATTGAAAATATCTTTTATATTAAAAACACCGGCTTCGGATTGGGCAAGAACTGGGCTTGGATTTGGTATCGGTATCGTTGTACGCGTTCCCCGTCACAACTCTCGGCCAGCCAGCAGCTGATACGACGGCAGCAGCCTGCGCGTGCTCGTCTTTTTACGTCGCCAAATAATGCCTCAAGCAATATATTGCTTAACGTTTTACCAAAGCAATTTTGCACATTTTAAGCAAAACAATTAAATATTTACCACTTAAGTTAGTTATTAAAAAAAACAATTCACAAATAATCCACAGGACTAGTGTAGAGGTGGAGAAACATCGAGTGAAACATCGATGTTGTCGATGCTTGCAAAACATCGGAGACATCGGTGTTTGGTAGGCCACTATCGAATGTTTTCATATACAACAAAAATAAACAATTCTGATATATTTATGGCCCTCTAAAATATTGGAAAGAAAGAATTTCAAAATCTTATGAGGAATATGTTTAATACAATCCCTTTTACAAATGAGATTTACAGATATAAAAGCCGTGTCCAAAAATTTTTTTTTGTTCGAAAACATCGAAGCATCGGGTGTCCCCACACACACCTCTAATATATAGATGCATTATCAGCTGATTGCATTGGCAAAAAAAGAAGTGGCAATCTTGGCAACAATGGCAAACTTGACAATATTTTCAGAAAAGTTGTTAAATATGGTCATTTTAAATTTTTTTAAATGAATTTTTAAGCTAGAGTTTTAAAACTTAGAATTTCTTACAAATTTTTTTTAATTTTTTCACCACGCGAAGGGTGACGTGACCCAAACTAATTTTAAAATGAACATAACTATTTTAAAAAGTTTATGTTTTTCTTGGTTTCTTGAATTTGTACTTAATTGAATAAAAATAAATAAATATATTTTTAAAAATTTAATTAATTTCAATTAGAGACGTTGACATGGGACCAATTTTCGATAAATCTCCATCGCGGCACTGGCATAGCACAACTATATGGCAGCCTTGGTAGACCTAGAGGAATAAATAGCGATTTTTTTTCATTGATGCCTTTCAACTAGTGCTGGGAACGATTTTAATAAAATCGATTCTAAATCGACTTAAACCGATTTTTCTTTGGTGGAGCAAAAATCGATTTTGTTTTAAGAAAAATCGATTATTTTCAAATGGAAAATTGTACTTGTGACTGGGAACGTAAAGGCGCGTATGTTTGAGTACACAAAATGTAGTAAAGAAAATCTGTTTTTCCACCTCTCATTTGAATTAAATGAAGTTAATTTTAGTCTTTTGAATCTGAATTTATTTTAATTTTGAATTTATTTTAATTATTTTCCATTTTTTTTTATTAATGATGAACTGTTAAATAACAAAAAACAATTGTGATACATAATAGTGGGATTCCGGTAAACGTTTTTGATTTGCTTTTGATTATTTTTAACCAAATCTAAATCAGTTGACGGAACGACCCTTTTTGCACACTGATTATTTTTTGATTTCGTGAACAGCTGACAGCCTGGGCAAACAGCTAATTGACAACTAAAAAGTATACAAAAATGGTCATAATTGCAAAAAATGCCGAAAGAAAGTCATCGAATATGTTTTTATTGAATATGTGTAAATTTACAATGTAAACAAACACCAACTGTCACACAGCTGTTCGAAACCAAATCAAAATGAAAAAAAAATCAGTCTCAGAGCTGATTTTTCGAAATCAATTAGTAAGACCACATTTCCCTGATTTGCTCTGGGCACACTGAAAATTTTGTATGGAGCAGCTGTGAACAGCTGACTGCAAAATCAAAATCAAATCAAAAGCAAATCAAAAACGATTACCGGAATCCCACTAATATAAATAATAAAAAAAAGCAAACAAATTAAAGTAAAAATCTAAGAAAAAATTCCTTTATTTTATTAAAAAAATCGATTTTTAATCTATTATCTCTTCTTAAAAAATTTAACTGTTTTCCAGCTCAGTTGTGTTCGGTTTATGGCTGGAAAAACATTCAGTGAAACATCGATATCATCGATTTGGTTTGGTAGGCCCCTATCGAATGTTTTTTATGAAAAAAAAAACTATCGGCCGGCTAGCAAAACTAGGGCATCATGGCCCAAGTTTGGGGATAAACAAGGTGGCAGCCTTGGCAACGGGGTAGCCACAATCCATATTTAACTACTTTTTATAATTAAAAAATATGGTCTTACAAAAAATGGTTTTTAGCTAAATATGGTTTCTGAAATTTTGAAGCTAAAATGTTGATGATTTCACATGAACTATCGTTATACTTGTACTTTATTGAATTTATTATTAAATTACCAAAAATAAATTCACATTTAAATTTTCCGCTGCGAGAATATATCGATGACGATATTACTCCATCGATAGGGTTCACAATCTCGTCATCGTATGAACAAAACATAGGTGGCGATTATGAATTTGATGGCGCACGAATCGTCATTGCCCACTTTAAAAACGAAGAATAGATGGCGTATTTATGTGTATAAAAGTAGTTGAATTTCCTTAACTCGAACTTCTATAATTCGAATTCTCTCTAACTCGAACTAAAGTTGGAAAAGAGTATAATACACTTAACAAAAGAAGTCCTATAAGTCGAAGTCTCCATAACTCGCACATTTTTCTTGGATAATGGTGAATTGAGTTAGGAAAGCTCGACTGTATATTAATGCTTTATACATGTAATTAAAACTATAATTATACAATATCAATGATGCATATTGCACTAAAGGCACAAATGGCACAAGGTGTGGACTAATTATTAACCATTAAGAAACTGTTCCAGGGCATCTTTAGCTTCCACATCGTTTTGTTCCAGAACAACTTCATCCAAAGACGTTTGTCTATTTGTTTTTGTCGGTATTTCTGCGAAGTTTGAGAGAGATTTTTGAATTATTAATTTTGGAATATACGTAGATAGTAAGTAATTAATGAATTTGTACTTGTGAGTTGGCCGCGTTGTTTGTACTCCTCGAGATCGCTGCGAAAGGCATCATCGAACACCGCTTGGCGTTCTTTTTGCAGCTGCCGCAGTTGCTGTTCATGTGCGCGGATCTTTTGCTGATGCTCCGCCGCCACCTTTTGTCGGTACTGCTCCAGTTCGTTGAGCTTCTTCTGCTTGTGCTTGGAGAGCTGAAACTGTTGCTCCAGTAAGAATTCCTGCAGTTCACACTCCTCACATAGATCCTCCAACTTTTCCAATTCGAATTCCAACTGCGCGCCCATCTGCTCCAATGATTCCAGCGTCTCTGCACTAGCTCGCAGTTTAACAATTAATGCGGGTAAACCAGCCAGACAGCTGTTGAGTTCATTGATGGTCGCGTGCTGTCCACTGGCACGTTGTTGTACATTTGTTATTTGTGTAGCAACGGTAGCGGCACGTCCAGCGTTCTCCTCGTTGGATGCGTGAATTTGCTGCCAGTCATCCTCGTACTTGGACAACAAATTGCAGCCAGCCGCGACATTGAGATGTGTTGGCAACCCATCCGCCAGTGGGCCACTGAGTGAATGTGAGCTGCTGCGACTCGATGTGAAGCTCTCGTTCAGTGTTGTTGTTGGTGTTGTGGCTGCACTTGTTTGACTGCCGCTGTTGCTGCGGACACGTTGACGATACTGTTGCTGCAGACTCTCGGAGATAACAATGCCCTCCTGTATTGCATTGCTTAGCTTCTTTTTCAGATTGCCAAACATTATTTAAACTTTTATTGTTTTGTATTTAAATGCAATTACATTTGCTAATTGAACACAATTCGATGAAATTTCGCTGTGCTGATGTAAATAGAAAATCAGCTGGGCGCAAAATGACAAGATAGCGCCATTTGACAGATCGCAAGAGAGAGAGAGAGAGTGCGAAAGAGTGGGAGCGAGTAACCTGTTGTCATTTATACACTCTCAAATTGTACCTTAACTATGTTAAGCCATTTGTGACAAGTTAATAATGACATTACATGTACTTTTTTTTATTTCATGTATCAATATATTACTATGTCCTCCTGTATTGCATTGCTTAGCTTCTTTTTCAGATTGCCAAACATTATTTAAACTTTTATTTCTTTTTGTATTTAAGTGCAATTACCTTTGCTAATTGAACACAATTCGTTGAAATTTTGTTGTAAATAGAAAATCAGCTGGGCGCAAAGTGACAAGATAGCATTATTTGACAGATCGCAAGTGAGAGAGAGCGAGTAACCTGTTGTCATTTATACACTCTACAATTCTATCTTAACTATGTTAAGCCATTTGTGACAAGTTAATAACGACAATACATGTACTTTAATTTTTATTTGATGCATCAATATATTTGATGTAAATAAAATGTTGCACTATTATAAACTTTCAATGATGTAACGTGTATATAAATATTTTGTACATATTACGAACCCTGATTAAGTATTCATACTCTAACTAATTAATTTTTTTTAATCTTCAGTCAAATCCACAGTCGTTGCCTTTCCAGCAGCAGTCTGAACTTTTTCGGACTCCAACGCTCCTTGATTGAGTTGTTCCATTGGCTGATTTGGTTCAGACTCGATTATTTCTATATCACTGCCGCTATTCGGCTGCAATTCATCTTCTTCTGCACTATCTTCCAGTGATATGCAGCTGCCGGCGGCGCTTTCAGAATCGGAATCAGTGTCAGTGCTATCCGAAGAAGATTGCTCCTCCTGTGAGCTTAGATTAATAGTGAGTATTTCTTGCACCTCGTCACTAGATGAGTCAACAGATACAGCATCCGGTGAAACCTTAGGGACCACTTCTTCTGACATCAGTTCATCGAGTATATCACTTAATGGGGAGGCGGGACGGGATTGTGATGGTTCGTTGATTTGTCTTTGTTGAGCGGACATCGCTTGACTATAGGCCATGGCAACTGCCAGTGCAATGTTATTTGAGTGCACAAAGTACTCGGAACTTGGTGGCTTTACAATTTCACAGTTTTCTGCATTTTGCTGTTCGTCTCCTTCGCTGCTGATGCTGCTGCTGCTGCGTCTGCGACGCTTTCTCTTCACTTTCTTTTCCTTCTTCTTGTGTTTCCTTTTGTGCCTTCTGCTGCGACTGCGAGATTCTCTCACTGAACTTCCGCTACTGCTTCTGCTGTAATCGCGACTGCGACGCTTTTTAGATTTCTTTCTGGAGCGACTTTTACGCGAGCTTCTTCTATCCACGTCTTCTCTCGTGTTATGGGTGTAGAAGTCATTTCTCTTGCGTCTCTCGTTCCTGTCATCAAGTTCCCGAAGCTTTTGCTGACAGCTCGCATATGTGCGTTCAATTTCTCTTTTATTATGTCGCAGTGCACTGTTTATGGTTCTTCCGAGAAACCTTTTATTTGGTTTGCCGAGCGGATTTATTTTGCGTTCCTGTTGTCCAAGATATGCCTGGCTGTTTTGCCCAGGCATATCGCGCATAAGCTCGGCAATTGCCTGACTGTGCATTGTTGAAAAAATATATATATATATGTTATTTAATTAATGAAATTCTCTTGTTTTATTTTTACCTTGTGAGCGCTGCATCGTCCATTTTATTTTGTTTATAAACAGCTGCTCATTGACGCTGCCAGACTAGCAAGCTGTCACTACAGCAACAGATCTGGCAGCTCTACCGCAAATGGCGGCAAGTGTGAATCATCGATGTTTCCCTCCATCGATGTTTTCGATATTTAAAGATCGAAGAAAACACCGACATTAAAAAATCCATTTTTTTCCGTGCTTCCTGAAACCAAGGCTGACACTTTGTTGGGCAAATGCTTCCACACAGTTTTTTTTTTTTTTGTAATTTTGTTTCAATTTTAAATAAATTTAAAAAATTCAATAATACTATTTCAAGTGTAATTTAACAAACCCAGAAAACTATAAATTTTCTAAAATAATAAAGTTAATTTTAAAATTGGCTTGCGGTACGTCAGCCGTTGCGTGATGAAGAAATTAAATAATTAGTAAGAAATTCTAAAATAAATTTTAAAAAGTCGGAAAATTTAACAAAACTCTGTGAAAACTGTGAAAGTTTCAAAGTTCTAGCTTCAAAATTAATTTAAAAAAAGATAATGTTGATATTTAGCAACTTTTCTGAAAATATTGTCAAATATTCAACCGTTGCCAAGACTGACCATTTTTTCTTTTTTTGCCAATGCATTCAGCTTATTAATGCATTATCTACCTCTGTCTCTAACGCAAAAGGCGGCAAAATGCGAATTTAAAAAAAAAGAAGTAAATTCTACGCTTAGTAAAACACGTTTGTTTTGTTAATAATATGTATTTAATTGACTTATAAAACGAAATATCACAGATTAATCACATTAAGTCGGCCATCGTTTGGTGGTTATTGCCTGTTCATTACGCTTTGCATCCAGTTCACGTATTTGCTGACACGCGTATAAATTCCTGGCAGACCTGGGCGGGCGCAACCAATTCCTGTTGATACAACGCCCAGCAAGTGATGCTCCTTTGACATCAATGGACCACCGGAATCGGCCTAGCAAAGTTCATTTGAAAAAAATATGTGCTGCATAACATTTGTGCTCCACTAAAAAGTTGAATACTCACCCAACACGAGTCAATTTGACCATTCTCATAGCCCGCACACAATTGGGTGTCGCCAATGCTATTGGACTTGCCCAACGCATGATAGGAACGCTCGCAGGCCTCATTGTTCCATATTTTAACAGTTGCTTTGCGCAAAACATCAGCACGCTCGCCCTCCGCCTGATTCTCTTGTGTCCAGCCCCAGCCGGACACTGTGCCATATTCTTGGTCGAAGCTGCGCTGCTCCTTATCCGAGCTAACACAGCTGGGCTGAATGTGGGCCGTAAAACTTATTGGCTGCAACAGTTCCAACAGCGCTGAATCAGAATGTACAGTTACATTAGTGTTGTGTGCTCACATTCATTTTATTTAATCTTAAAGCCGGGTATCCAGCAACGCGGAAAATAAAAATTCCTGTCAAACTTCATATAAAAAAAGGGTGCCAGGAATTTTTCGCTTACGTATTCGTTGCTTGAGTATCCAGCAACTTGAACGAAATTCACTGATTCATATCGGAAGTGACAAGTAAGAGATGGATGCAAAAACTGTTCTCAAAACCAAAAAGAGAGATGCAAATTTTAAAAATTATTTTTGCAACAATATACAGTCGAACTTCCCTAACTCGAATTTTCTCTAACTCGAACAAAACCGAGTGGCAATAGCGTTTACTGAGCAAATTTCATACTATTTTGCTTCCCTAACTCGAACTTCCCTAACTCGAATTTCTCCTTAACTCGAACAAAAATATTGGCCCGTACTTCTCTAAGTCGAATTTTTCGGGAAAATCTCCAATAAAGTTTAAATTTTTTTTTCGTTTCTGCCTTATGCTTTTGTTACCGGCTCGTTTGGATATGTTATATTAATGTACATTAACATATGGCTCAAGATTATTTACTTTCGCACCAGCACGTGTATTAAAATGTTTATCTCTTTAAGAAATCGTTAAGCTTATTTGTTAAGAAATTCAAAAGAGGACCAAAAAAATTTAAGTGGCTGAAAAATATGGTATCTCATCGAAAACAGTATTCATTATATTAAAAAATGGAAAATTAATTATGTCATTTGAATCGGGAACGTCTTTTGGATACAGCAAAATATCGAAAAACCCAATTTTTGAGAATATCGACAAGTCTTGAACAAACTCGGATTTTTTTTTTGTTGAAAATAACGAGAAAATTTTGCAATTTGAAATGTATTTATGAATGAATGAAATTGTAGTTTCATTTAAAAAACTAAAAAAAAAAAATTCCCTAACTCGAAGTCTCCCTAACTCGAACTTTTTTCTCGGATAATGGTGATTCGAGTTAGGGAAGTTCGACTGTAGACAGAATGACCATGCACGTTTTAGGTACATCGTCACACGAAATAACTTGCAAATTCCTGACATAAAAATTCCGCGGTGCTGGAGACAGGCCTTTAAAATTTTAATTAACAATATAAATAATTAAATGGTTTATTATATGATACTTTAAAATGTGTATTAAAAGCGATAAGAAGAACCCCCGTTATGATTACTTACCAATGTCATGTTTAACATTATTGCAGTCATATTGTGGATGCGGCACAATACTTTTGAAATCCACACGCAGTGCATCCGGACCATTGTCAATACCATTTAGATACTCCCGTATGCTATGCAGACCCACAACGCCTTGGATTTGTGCGGGCTTCATGAACTTTTGCAGGCCATTGCAGATGCAGTGACCAGCGGTCAGAATCCAGCGTTCGTGTATGATGGTGCCGCCACAAAAGTGACCGCCGCGTCGCATCAGACTCACCATAAAGGGCATCTCATTGCGCTCCGCCTCACTGCCGCCAACGATTTTAGGATTACGTACACTGCACGGCAGACCAGTAACTGTTTGAATTTTTATAAACACATACAGATAGTATTAATATAGCTTGGGTTTGCCAGATGTGTGTGAGTTTTCGTAGCACTTACAAGCAATTTGCGCCTGCGCACATTGAATAACATAAAAAGCAACAACAACAACGTTTATAAATTTCAACATGGCTCTTTTGAAAAACTAACCGTTAAGCCGTTAACCGTTGCTGTTGCGAAACCATTCACCGAACTGTCTCAAATATTCTGTGTGCCAATTAATTTATATATGGGTCGAACGAAACGTCGACTGTTCCACTGACTTATTTGCTGCTGTGTTCTATGCGGATTAGCAAACGTTCGTTCGGCTCGAGCTTTTTGATAACGAACGGAAGTCTCTCAACCACCTGTTGCCGTTAAGCTTTTCGTGCTTAACGACTGCACCTCCATGTCGCCCATGTGCTGCACCACACACACACACACACGCACAAGGCGCACACGTTTTGGCATTTCAATTGGTTTGTCAGCTCCCTCTCTCTCTCACACCCACTCTTGTACTGTCAGTGTGTACACAATTAAGGAGATGCCGAGTACACCGAAAATGAAAACGAAACTGAAACGTAAACAAAAGCAACAAAAAGTTTTTGTGTTTTGCGTTTTATGACCCAATGAAGTTCATGACATTGAATGGGTGACAAATAGTTGTGTTAATTTGTGTATATTCACTTTCAATCGTACAAGTTGCAACAAGTTTATTGGCCCATTATCCTTATTTAATATTTTATTGTTGTACATAATTAATAACACGTACTTACTCACCTTACTGTTTGTTTGTTTTGTTGTGCAGCGCGACTTATGATATAATACAATGTTTACACACGTCTTTAAATTTTAACAACAGTTTTGTTCATCTCTTTTGACCGAATGTTAAAATTAAATCGAAAAGCTCTGAAAATTATAGTATCTTTTATTTTTATTATTGTTATTAACTTTGTATACTATTTATTTATAATATTGAAACAATTCTAACTAACAATTCTAAAAGTATTATTTATTTGTTATTTAAATTTTATCTGAATAAGCTTTCACAAATTTTGTATTATTTATTATTTTTATTACTAACAGTTCTATTAGTTTAATTTTTTTTATTATTAATATATCTGTTATTAAAATTTTATCTGTATAATCTGATACTTTTTTTTTATTTTTGTAATTTAAGTAATTTCTTAACATCTTATTACGTAAGGCTTCTAAATCCCAAAAAAAATAATCGGGGTGCCACAGAAATCGCTTTCGCTTGAATTTCACATAAATTTGTATGAAATTTGTATGAAATTTAAGTGAGATTCAAGCGAAAGCGATTTCTGTGGCACCCCTGAATAGGTATATTTCTAAGAGTTGCTTAAATTTTTAACTCTTTTCTATTAACATTCTTATTAATAACTGATGATCAAGTAGTAATTATGACTAATTTGTATTAAGTTCATATATTTAATATCATGCGGAACCGGAAAAAGTCCCTAAATTAGTTTCTTATATTACAGATAGAACTAAGTCCAAATGCAGATATCTGAAAGCTTTGTAATGGATGTGTGTAAATAACCTTAAACGTCATATTTCCATCAGAAATTGGACTTGGCCCAATCATCGATATTATGCAAATTGAAAATGCAGCTATGCATAATGATGAGACGACGTGCCTACATAATTGACTTTCAATGTAGAAACTCAGTTAACAATATCAATGTAATGCTGGAAATGTTAATTATTGCTTTGACATTAACATTGCCCTTAAAATAAAAATAAAATAACACAGAAAAGTTGAAAATTCTCAATGACAGAAGAGGAATCGAAGCAAAATGCAGGTGGAAGCGCATTGAATGCAGTTTGATAGTATTATAGAATTTTAATTTAATGACTAATTGATTCGCAACTCAAGAGACAATCAGGAATTGAAATGTTATTGAAACAGGAACAAATAAATAACAAATCAGTTCCACAGACCACACAAATAAAGATTGAATATTAATTGATTATTCTGTTCAACTCGTTTGACAACTGAGACATGTGACGCTTATCTCGAAATTAGTACAAATGAAACCGAAAACCAGAAAACTAGAAACCCAGAAACAAATCGCCCATCCGACAATTAGAAGCAGGTTCAATGATCGCAGTCAATTGTATTTGTTATTTTTTGACGCCTCACCTTTTGTGTGCGAAATGCTAATTTCCAGTAAGTTTGCTATCAAAACTTTGTCTGTTGACGACTTAACCAAAATAAATAATACAATAGTTGCCTCAACAAAACGAGTTTAGGTGCATTGACACCCGCCTCCAAAATTCGCGTAGACGCATTCAATGTGAAGGTCGCTTCTCGCCTTTGTCACATTTGTTGTTGTCTTTTGGGCCAAAAAGTTCAACGACTGTTTTGTTTTCTATTTTTTATTGTTGTTTTTGATGACTAATTGCATTAGAGGAAGTCTTTAACAGATGCGGGTGGGTTGTGGGAATTATAACTGAAAGTACTTAAAAATAAAATGGATAAACCAAAAACTTCCAAGAATTGTGTTTTGTATTATTATAATTACAGATTTGAATTAAAAACTTACTCCGTTATGTGGTATCTAAAAAAATAATTGATTTTAAATTATTTGTATCTTTTTTTAATTTGTTTAGAATAGTATTAAAAATCGTATAATATTAATGGGAATATTTATTCTTAGAGCTCTTCATAAAATACTTTTAAGTAATGTAAAAGCATTTTTTTTATTAATTATAAAAAGCCAAAGAAGTATTTTATATAACTTTCAACTAAATAATTGTACAAGAATAACATCATAAAAATATAAAGTTGTTTTTTTAAATACAAATCAAAATTATAGCAATTTTTTGAGATATTGGACATAATTTTGTTTTTATAATGTATTATATGTATTATATGTAATGTATTATTATAATTATTAAAATGTGCAAGGTTTTGTCTATCAGATTAAACATAAAAATAATAAAGAAGATAAGAAAGAAAATTACTAAATGGTACATTAAAAATATAATTAATGGACTAGTAACAAAAATATATGTTTTAAGCTGAAAACAAGTAAATGTAAAATTCATAAGAATAAAAAGAGTTACGATGTGTAAACATTTGGATTTAGCTGTTTTAAATCTAAATTTATTTATTAATACCGAAAAATAAAATAAAAAAATACTTACAAATATATTTACTTAGTCTCTCAATGTATTAATAAATTTATTCATCAAGAAATTAGTTTTTTAATCCCAATAAATTAGAACAGTAATAAGTAAAATTATAGATAAACTCACCTTTTTCACTTGGTCAGCTACTTAAGAGTTGTTGGGATCGCCTATTTGGTTTCGATTATTACTCGAAAGCCAAAGTATTAAATCACGGGCTTTCTGAGCAACAATCAAAATGATATAGGCGTCGTATAGTAGCTTGATTAACATCTTAACATCTTCAATTTAATATACTTGATTCACTTGTAACAATATTTTTGTGAAGTTGACTTTTGTTTTGTTTGTCGGAGCGAAGACGTCTGCACGGTGTGAGTGCTGCACTTGAACTGCAATTCCGTTGCGAATGCTGTAACGTTGTATCCTGTGATCCTTGTGCGGCAAGGACACGACGTCACACGAGCTTCAGCAGCGATACGAACAGCGAGGCAGGTAATGTGTCGTGATTCCTTTGGGCCAAGCGGCGTATACGTAATGTACGACACGGAACTTGACGTCGCGACGACTGTCGGCCTCGGCTTTTACCGTTGTAATCAACAGCCAATGAGCGTTGGCCTTCCTTGTTGTTGTTGTCGGCGCTGTGAATTGCGCAAGCGTAAATTATGCCAGTTGTAAGTTTTACCTGCAATAGTAGTTATTAAATTGTACTTTGTAACGCCCCCAAAGATGTGTTATCTATGATATATAGCACGTGTCTATGCCTAAAGGACAAACTTAAAAAGTTTGCTAATTTTTTAAATGCCTGAGTTAGGGCTGCTAATGCCATCAAAATATATTGTTTTTTGGTAAACTTTTGACCGACTTCAGTTCATCAAGAACTCGAACATACGGGAAAATATTGACAGCTTGAATTAGACAGATTTATTTATATACATTTGATTGATAGATAGATAGATTTGATTGATTGATATTATTGGGGACTACTTATGGCCTAGTTGTCAGATGCGATAGCTTTTGAGCTTTTGGTGAATTTAATACATTTAAGATTTTGTTAAACTCGCATGTGCTTTTAAGTTGATGTTTGTTTACTTATTTGACACTTTATTTAGCTTTTAGTGATTAAAGCTTAAACTTTATAAATCTGACCTGTTTCAATCAAATAAATGTCAACAGTTTATAATATGGAATTTATAAAAATGTATTTTATTGGAGAAATTTTATTAATCTTTTACTTTCTGCTGAAAGAGTCATGATAGATGTTCTTCTTAAAAACTTTTACATAAAGAATGCAAAAGGAATTGTAATTTTATTTTAATGTGCTTAGTGAAAAAATAACCCTTTAACTTGGCTTTTACCTAAGAGCTTTGTGCGCTACCCTCAACCCCTAGTAAGTCCCCAAGCCTTCAATCAACTAAACTACAGACACATCAACACATTGGCAAACTAAATATTTGAATGACATTTACATTTTATTTAGCAAATTGTGATTGATAAGCTGTTGACACGCTTTTAAGAGCTTGTTCTAACGTACCCCTTTCAGCGCTTTCCTTTATAGCCTAGATTGTTGTTTAGGCTTAAGATTTTTGCAATTAAATATATAATTAAACAAACGAGCGTAACATGTTGCAAAAACTTGACAAGTGCAACATGCAACTTGAAGGCTTTCGTCCTTGTAAATTATTGATGAGCCACGGCAACATTTCAATATGCTAATTACTTTTGATATGGTTCTAGGACGGGGCAAAAAACAAATGCAAGCTGCCACCTAAAGCTAATGATGTTGCATGCCACCTGAACGCCTGCCCACTTGCCACATTTGACTGCAATTTCCCCAGCGAGTTGGCGCCAACTTAACAAATGCCAAAATCCATCGAAGGCGACATTTGCAAAAGAACACAACACAACAGGAAGGAAATGCTGGAAAATGTGTCTACTATTTGGATATGTTTGGCTGGCAGTCGAAACAATTTCTAAGAGCAAGACTTACATTTATCCTTACACTTACATTTATCCTTACCCTTATCCTTGTGCTTAACCCGGCAGTGCTTGAGTTGTTTTTGCGTGACAATTGGCCCAATTTATTATTCATTAGGTTAAAAAGTCACAGCACAATACAACTGACAGCCAGTCAGTCAGCCCTCGTTTTTACCTCAGCAGCCATTAAGACATGCTTACCTGTTCAACCCCTCCACCTACTCTCCTTCTCTTCTTCTGCGGCTCTATTTTGTCTGCGGCAAACATTTTGCCAGCATTTTCAACGCGCGAAAACTTGAGAAATTTTTCTAATTGATTTGCAAGAAAAAAGTAAGAATTGTTGTTTCTTTTTTAACCTTTGCTTTTCCGAGCACAAGTTTCCTGTCACATCTCCAGACGCAGACTCGTAACTTGTTAATTGAGTTGAGTTGTTGTTTTGGATTCTTGGACAAAGAATTGATTCTTGCATAGTATTTTGCTCTCTCCAAGTTGATCATTGCTAAGTATTTGGTTATATAATCAGTTCGCATGTCTTTAATTGAGTGGAAAATGTAGCAAAAAAGATTTGTTAAATGTTTGTTGAAAGGAATTTTAATTAGCATTGTTTCTATATATTTAACTTGAAATTGATTTGATCGATTCTTCTTAGGTTCCCCTAAAGAGTAGTGATGTAAAGAATCGAGTTTAATATCAAAATGTAAAATTCGGCAAAGAATGATTAAGAGTGGAATGTGATTTTGATCGTATCTTCTTTTTCTATTCTTAATTCATTATGCATTAAAATTTTATGAACATTTGTTTGTACAACAATATAGTATTAACAAGCGGGAAAGGCTGTAGTCGAGCTTCCGACTATTGGATACCCGTTACTTATTTAAGTAAATATAAAATATTTTGTATTGCATACTTTAAGGCACTTACATAGCTTGAAACCAGGGACCGCAAATAAGAGTTATGAGAAAATGGATAAACTTTTATTTTCAATTTTTATTTTAGAAATTGAAAATAAATGTTATTTTTAAATTTTTATTATAAAAATTGAAAATAAAAATTATTTTTCAATTTATATTATAAAAGTTTGATAAAATAAAAATTGAATATAAGAGTTAAATTATAATTTTTAAATAAAAATTGAAATTTAATTATTATTTTTTTTTTTTTATTTAATTTGAAAAATAAGAGTTTTCATTTAATTTTTTGGATACAAATAAACAAATAACTTTTATTTAATAATTTATGTTTTGAAAATTTAATTTTTAAAATTATAATTGTTACGGTTCCTGCTTGAAACTTAAATCAATTTAAGGTACTTACATAGCTTGAAACTTACATAGCTTGAAAATAAAAATTATAGTAAATATATTCATTTGTTATACAAATAGTCACAAAGTAATTATAGTTTATCGCAGTGCGTTAAGGCCTATTAAATAATAAAAATTTTTGTTTGTGCTTAATTACGAGATTACTAAATTTCCAATATAAATGTATTTCAGTGCTCTTTACTTTAATTTTTATCCCACTTCTCCCTCCAACATATTCGTAGATAAAATTATATATTTCATCTGTCAATATCCATTTAAATGCTGAAAGTCATAATATAAAATAAATATGCTGATGTGTTCTGCAAATTTGGTCCATAATATATGTATGGATGGATCGACGGTCTTTCCGGGTCTTTTCGTATGGCTAATGGACACAAATGGAAATTCTATTAAGGCAATGTTACGTACTTGATTCACCGCATTTGACATTCTGCCGTAGTTCTCAGCTCTCACCTCGACTCGTCAATTAAAAAAAATAGCATCCGGCAGCCTATAGATGCCTCCTACAGTGGTCCTGCCTCCCTCCCTGCCTCTCTTCCTCCTCCCCCACTTGCTGTCTTCTTCTGCTGACTTTTAACCTTTTTCGGATTGGTTACGTAAAGGCATAAGGTATGCTTTATATATGAGGAAGTCTCTGTGTGGGCAAATCAGTTGTCACTTTGCGGGGTAGATGAGGGGTCGTCGGAATGGGGGGGTGGAGAGAGGGGACAGTTGCTGCGCGTTGCCAGAAAACTGTCAAGCGAGTTAATGTTTGTTGATACAAATATTTCCACACTCCAACACACACACACACACTTAAGGCAGGACAATTTGGTCATCGTCCTGTTACTTTACATACACACACACATGTATGTACATGTGACTGTGTGCATGAGTCTGTGTGCCTACCTGTATTTTATACTCTTTTTGCCTACTTTTGTGCATATTTAATACGCAATTAAGCAATTTGAATAGCAGCTAACATGGAAAATGCATTTTCACGCTTTTCAATTGATGCCACATGGGGTTGTCATCAAGCACAACATCAAAAAGTTCACGTTTCCACCAGCCTCCCCCCAACCCTAACACAACACCAGCCCTTGCTGTCCCTCTTCTGGTATAAAGACATAGCTTTTAATTGCTTAAATCATCTGGAAAACATTTGTTTTATCGATTTTAGACAGCTTTCATTCCCTACAGGGACACTCGAATTAGTTCAGTGTAATCAGTTGATTTAATTAATTAAGTCAATATCATGTCATCAACAGAAGAAAAATATTAGTGAAGATTTTCAAAAAATCATGTTTTCTAATCTCCACTTTAGGGAATCATTAAACAAAACTGCCGTACTGTTTGCGGATCAATTTCTAGAACCCAATATTTTTATTAGCAGCTTGTCTTCCATTCAAAAAAAAAAATTATTTTTTCAAATGTATTTTAATTATCTTTGATTTTTTAAAATATAGAAATATTTTAAAAAATAATGCCTATCTTTTAAAGTACCTTATTTAATTTTGTTTATAATAATTATATTATTTTATCCAGTCTTTTTCAATAGAAAAAAAAAAAAAAAAAAAATATAAAGTACAGAATTTGTATATTATTAGTCAATTTTTTCAAAGCGAACCTAATTTAAAAAAAAGGTTAATTTTAAAGGATATAATAATTTATAATTTCTTCATATTTTAATTGAGAGCTTACGGCAATGTTAATTGATATTATATACAACATATTTAATTTTAATAAACTATTATGCCTTAAAAAATAATAAAAAAAATAATAAAATTAAATAATAATAATATTCCTTGCAATATATGTAACAGGAAGAAGGAAGCATCTCCGACCCTATAAAGTGTATATATTCTTGATCAGCTGAGTGCCGAGATCGGTCAAATAGAAAGGTGGTAATGGCTGGTTTAAGTTTCAAGCAATGTCAGTGCCTAAAAGCATGCAATAAAAAATATTTTTAATTTATTTAAATAGGTTACGAGTATCCTAAAGTCGCGAGCTCGACTATAGCTCTTCCCCCTTGTTTATCTTATTCTTGTAGAACCAAATATTAATTCCTTTTTCTCCTTCCTTTGTGTTGACATTTGCTTATATTTAAATATAATAGTTAAATGTCAATTGCAAATATAGAATTTATTTAATTTATTTTTTTTGGTATTTTTATTTGCACTTATGGTAGGAGCACATGCCTCAACTTTGCCATTTTGCCATGGTCACTGGCCATTGGCCATTGGCCACTTTACTGACCAGCTCAAGGCCTGCCCAATTTACCATCTGCTGCTTCCCTCACACTCTCTCCCTCAGTGCTGTACATTGTAACCTCTTCTCACCCCTACAACCTTCACATATTTGTTATTGTTATATTTTTGCTTCAATTCGCTTGACCATTCGATTGTTGGTGGTAGTAAGAGTAGCCCCTGTATCACTGTATGCGTTAAGGGTTGGTTAGAGGTCGAGTTTCGCTCTCTCCCTCTCTCTCTGTCTGTGTCTGCCTTTGTGGTATGGTCAGTCTCTGATCGAGTTACCAGCGAGGGGTTGTTCTATTTTACCGCTCTAAAATGGCGTACATAAAACTCATAACAATTAATATTGCTTGAGAACAAGTCAATCAAATTATGGAATCATAAAAAACTAGTAGTTTTTGTATAAACTAAGTTCTAATAAAGTTCTTAAAGTTTGTTTAATTCAACTGTATTAGACAACGAATCTTCTAAGCGAGTATCAAAATGTTCTAATACCTTTTTTTTAATAAACTTTTATAATGCAAATCTTCAATTCTCACATGTTCTACATAGACTGAAGAAATAACTTTTATTTCTCATTTTCCGCCGGTTTTCGATAAATTGGAAATATGAAGTTGACTATTCTTATTTATTGCTGAAATTTAGGAACTTAAGCAGCGCAACTATAATTTTTTTTTTAATTGTTATCAATAAAATCTATGCTAAAAATGTATGAGAATAATATCTTATTTAAATTTCTTCTATTTTTTTTAATAAAACTTAGTAATATTGGCATACGATTTTAATTAGACAGAATATTTAATAAAAAAGTTGTATTATTAATAAAAATTTCACTACGATTTGAATTATTGTATTATTATTATGAAAAGCCTGTTTGTCTGATTTTTATTTATAAAGTTTTGTTGCCAAAAACTAGAAGAAAACTATAAGTAAATGCGGTTGTCTATAATATTATTTTTAACAAATTTTAATTATGATAATATTCAATATCTGTTTAAGAAAAAACTTCTTAATTTTAACGATTCAATTATTATCAGAAATGTTAGTAATTGAATAAGAAATAATTTTCAGAAAGATTCGGGCTCAGAGGAAAAGTAGGGCTATAAGCTATTAAATTAACATAAACTTTCTAATTTAAAGTAAATTACAGTTGAACTTCTATAAATCGAACTTCTATAAGTCGAATTTCTGTCTAACTCGAGCTAATTGAGTGTCAGTTAAATTAATAAACTTAAGAAAAAGAACTCTATAAGTCGAATATCTCCATAACTCGAACCTTTTCTATGGATAATAGTGATTCGAGCTAGGGAGGCTTGACTGTATTTCATTGCTCAGGAAATAATTTCTAACATCTCTCGCCAGCTCCACAGACAGTTGAAAAATTAAATTAATGATTAAAACACAGCTAATTAGTGTGAGAATTAAATTAATTCAACAAATAATAAGCAACAGCCCGGTCGAAGGAAGGACATGTCCGACGTGCTGTCTCGCTCGCTCGCCCAGCGGCCATTTTTGAACAACTCATGCACACACATACATACATACACACGTGAAAATGTTGCGCATTTAACAGACCTCATAAATTTGATTAAATATTTGCCAATATGCTTGCAAATTATAATTTGCATTTTTGTTTTTGTTTGCTAAAAAGCTTACCAAAAAGTTTCACAATTTTCATTTTGTTTTTTTTCTTTGCCAATTGTTTTTTATACTCTTAAACTCTTTTCTTGGTAAACTTTTGACCAGTTTTTGTGTATTTTCGTATAAACAAATTGCACATTTTTCATGCTAATGCCTCAAAAATGTGTTTTAAGTTTATAAATTTGTTTTATTTTTGCGAATTAATAATTTTGATTTGCTTTTGCTTTGCAGTTGCGTTTTTTATCGTGGTTATTTTGCTTTTTTGTCGGCATTTTACACATTTTACTCTCTCCTTTGGTTCACTCTTTCTTGCACGCTCTTTTCGTTTTACACTTTAAAGTTTGAAATGCGCAAAATCCAAAAATGCGCAAAAAGCACGTGCTTCAATTTCAAGTATTTTGGTATTTTATATTTTTTACAATTTTTTTTGTTAATTGTTTATTTAATTTTAAATTTTACGCGCACTTTATAAAAGAAATGACAAGTGTCTGGGATTTATTTCAAGAGTTTTTATGTGATTTATTTACACAGATTTCTTGGCTTCTTTTGACGCCCGTTGCTCGTCCTGCCACGCACTTTTCACGACTAAAATCGCCGATTGCCGATTTGAAATTTTTTAAAAACATTTCTCGTTGCCGCGTCGAGCGCGCTAAAAAAGTTCGAGGCGATCTCGACTCTCGCCTCTCGCCTTTATTATATTTTAGGTTTTTTTTTACAAAGGGGTGAATCGTAATTTGCGCGGCAAAAAGGGAACATCATCCCCCTGGGCAACCCTAAAATAAAAACCCTAAAAAACGGGTTGCCAGCGCAGCGCGACGAGGTTTTTAGTTTCGGGCTGCGCTCCCTATTGTGTGTGCACACACACTTACACACACACACATCGCAGCGGCATCGTCATTATTGTGAAACCAAAGTGATCATGACGTTGTCCTTGCACAATAATCCGCCAGACCGCGTCAGTCTCAGTCGCAGTCTCTCAGATTCTTTTGCTCCGCTTTGTTGACACACCTTTTGAGGCATTTACACACACACACACTCACATACACAGACACATAGCCATAAACTCACACTTGGTTGCAAAAGTATCTTGCAGATTGATCCGTTTCATCTTTTGTTTTGCCAGCCGAGTCTCTTTTTTATTTTGTGTACTTCTATTTGGCGCGCTTTCTGCACAGATTCCTTTTTTACTTTCCTGTTTTTATTTGAGAAAAGGACATGTGCCCGCCTTTTGGAATTTTTTTTATACAATTTCCTGCAATACGTCTGACAGTTTTGTGAGTTCCTCTCTAATTTGCATATTTCTGCGCCTATAACTGTTGTTATTTCGAAGAGTTTCTTAAAATTAGGACAAAAGAAATAATAAATAAATTTTTTTTTGCTATTATACTGAGAGTATTAATCTAATTAAAATTGTATTACCATTATAACAGTGCGCTTAAATTTTTTAGAATTTATGTACACTTTGGAAAAATAATAAAATTTATTTTTTAGGTAAATGGAAAGACAGAGATTATAAATTGAAACCTGTTAAAAGCTAAAATCAGTATTCAAAGCCCAAGTACTTTCAATTGTGAATGTATTCTCTTTTTTAATAGACTTTTAAAGTATAAACCCGATGAGGATCAAGTAAACTAAAGTTTAAATACCCATTTAACATCAGAAAAAAAAACCTTAAAATACATAGTTTTATTTCATTTTAACTTTGCATATACATATATTTACATTTAAACTAAAGGTAACTATATTATAAATGATTATATAAATTTATCATTTATACTCATACAATAATGTTCATAGATTAAATTAAAGTTTAAGGTTTAAGTGTAATTCAAGTCTTTCATTTCAAATATTTCTCAGAGGTCCTTTAATAAATTTCTACTTCTTGCTATAATCTAAGGTGAATGAACTGCAGAGAAATTATGAGAAACTCGCAACCAGGTAAAAGATCAAGCAGGCACACAGGAAAACAAAATTCTCTAGACGATTCCAAATAATAAAAGAGAGAAATATTCTTGGGAGGGATGCTGATCTCCCCGCTCCCCTCGTCTATTGTCAACACAGAAACAGCAGGCAAGGAACATGACAAAATAGATGAAAGATGCGCAACTAATTACAGACAATGCCCAGAAAGATAAAAAACTATTTAGAATATCAAACTTCAAAAGATGATCAAACAGTCAATCAAGCAATATAAAAAACGTTGTATAAAAAGATAACGATAAAATGTAACAAAATAGTTGAAAAAGTGCATTGAAAACTCTCAAAAAGTGTGTGTTTTTTTTCCTTCCTAAACATTTGCACAATCACGCTCCTCATCTAGCCCTTTGCACACTGAACCTGAAATTTTTTTAATTACAACAACGAGGGGTTACCCCTCGATAAGTTTTTTTCGGGTTTTTTTTGGGCAAAAACGTAAAATATTTGCACGCATATCCCAGCAATTACTTACGGTTTTGTGCACATTTCTATAGGGCGAAAGGGGAGGATCTCGATCTCAGCGCTGAAACTGAAACTCTCGGCAAATGTCGGAAAACTGAAACTGAAATTGTAGACTGGCATTTACTTAGTTATTGACTTGCCCGCAGGAAAGCTGCTTTAGAATCAATCAGCCCAATCAACACCTACGCCAAGTATTCCAACCTTAAAGTTGAGCATCTCTTGAGGATCTGCCAACATCATTATCAAGTAGCGATCGACTTACAGCTGATGAAATCACGTCACAGCGTTAAACCAAAGCAGCTGCGCTCAAAGAAATATTCAGAATGTTAATTTCAAAAGCAGAGTCGACTATGCGCTACCCTGTAAAGAGTTGTGACAAAGCTGAATAAAGTACAGAATTATGATTAGATAACGATTTGATAACATAATTATACAGTATGCCAAAGGAAAAAAAATTGAGTTTTTATCTTTAAAATTTAATAATAGGCATCTATATAAAAGTAGAACGTGAAAACAGAAGCATTACTCAAATAGCTATTCCTGAAAGCTTAATAAAATTGTGTGTTAAGAAATACAGAAATATTCAATATATATAATGAAAAAATAAAGGAATGATCAATTATGAAAAAGAATTGAAATATACTTTAAATTATATATTTTCGAAATAGAGATCTTTTGACTATAAAAAATACTTTAAAAAATACTTTCTGAAACCCCTTTTAATATATCACTAGATCTCAAAGAAAAGGTTCAAAATCATTCAATTGTACCGAATATATTGAAAAAGTATGCAACTAATTGAAATTTTATTTTTGTTTGACATATTATATCATATCTATTTAAATTTAAGTTTTAGAATAAGATTAAGCAGTTTGTCTTACTTCTGTCAAACTTCGGAATGTTAACAAATTCAAAATAATATGCCGCTTACGAGTGCGTTTTATAGGGTATGCCGAAAACTGCAGGACACTGCAAAATCCACGCAATCGAACGGGGCGAACGAAACAAAAACAAAGCACGATGTTGCTGCTAAAAAAAAGGGGGAAATTCAATGCCGTGAAAAGGGTAGACGAGGATGAGGATAAGGATATGAGGCCGAATGAGACCCGAACTCGGCAGCGACTGATTGCATGGGCCAAATGAATGGCAGGAGATGAGGAATGAGAATGGGAATGTGAATGGGCTGACTGAGTGACTGTGGCTGTGCTCCTGCCCCTGTTCCTGCTCCTGAGTTTAAGTTCGTTCGTTATCCTTCTTGCCCAATCGACGGCGGAACAATGAGGCTGCTGCGCTCCTCTGCCCTCTGCTCTCTGCTCTCTCTTGCATCATCATCATAATCATCATCATCATCATCATCATCATCATCATCATCTGACAGCAACGCGCAACTGCAGCGGTCTTTTACTTTTTTATTATTAGTTTTTGTTCTAGTCATAGGGTTGTGTTCGGCTTTTGAGAATACAAAAAACACTGCAATGGGTGTTAACGGGGGAAGAACCGCTGCGTCTGCTCTTGATCCTGCCAGAATGCCAGGATGATGTGGATGATAATGGTGATGCTGATGATGACTTTGCAGTACATTGATCTTTCTACATATTTCCGTACTTCCGCTCGACGCTCGACTAGAAATTTAAAATTAAATTTGTTATTTAGCATTGAAAACCAGTTTGTAAACAGATTTTTTTATTCATTCAGATTGTTTATGATATTCATTTCAATAGATAACTTAATAATGACAAAAGGACTGTGAAAATCACCTTCAAGTATTGTGGTTGTATGAGCTCAATTATAACAACTCCCTGTAATTAACAGCAGCTTAATTTAATTTCGTTAATCTGCTACTTTATTGTATTTTTTACTCTATATTATATTTTCTTTTATAAATTTCAGTGCGACCAGTTAATCTATACCATGATTTCATATAGAAAGCAGTGTTAATCATTATTTATTTCTTAAATTAAAGGTGAAATAGTTCATAATTTTTTTTAGTTAATTTAAAAAAAATTATTTTATTTATTTGCATTTTTTATTGCAAATGTTAAAAATAAAAAAATTTGCGCTGTAGTGGCGCCATCTTTTTTCGCGCACCCTAAGCTGAGTATACATTCGAGACATAGATGGCGCTACTGCAAAACTCAACGAAGGCATGAATTAACGAACAGATAACGCTCAAGGGTTTGTGCAAATATATTTGAAAAGTCAAAAATAACGGTGAGCTGTAGAATAAAAGGGTGTAATAATTAAAGCATAAAATATATTTTTAATGAATGTAATGTTTATAAATTACTTTTTTTTTTTTTTTAAAATTTATTAATATAAATGCAGCAATTAAAAATTTAAAAACTTCAATTTACTTGTGAACAATTTAACAATATTTTTAATTGATCAACTTTAAGAATTATTACTTATTTTAAAACTATCTAGAAATTGAATTAGCCCATCAATATAACACTAATTAATAATATTGCACAAGTTTTGTAGTCAATGGAATTTGCCCAATTATCGTTGTGTTCGTAACTGTTTTACACCTTTCATAAACTTTAATAACCGTTCGCATGACTGCCAAATGTCGTGCACTGACGTCACCAACTCACGTTAACTATTTGTCGTTTTATGAATGAGTTTTCATCATACCACCAATTGGCGACGTCACATCAACAGTACAAAGTAAACGAAAAGCAAAGGGATAATTTAAGGTCAATGTGAGTTGTAGTCGAAGAGAAGGTCAGTGGCAGCGCAGTCGACACATATCCACAATCACTCGCCCACACCCCCATACACACACACACACAAACACTATCATTGTCTAACATTACTCACACTCTGTTACTGTCGCTATCTCGCTCTTGCGCACACATTCAAGTGGAAACTTTTTAACACTCTCGGCAAACACGCTTATCGAAGATTTGCTTTTGCCTTTTGACAACTTTAAGTATAATATAAGATGGAGAATGCTAAAGAAAATGCGATGTGGAGCTCATTCGCAAATTTGTCATCGAGCGTCGCAGAACATACAATAAAACAGTTGTCTCTAGACCCCGTAGAATTGGTCTGCGGACGTCTTCACAGTGCCGCAAATAGAAAGTGAACAAAAAAAAAATTATGAAATAATAA
This sequence comes from Drosophila subquinaria, assembly GCA_037043405.1. Lineage (NCBI taxonomy): Eukaryota > Metazoa > Arthropoda > Insecta > Diptera > Drosophilidae > Drosophila > Drosophila subquinaria. The sequence goes on along the minus strand of JBAMBL010000337.1, from coordinate 63,896 downwards.
GCTGAACAAAAATATTCAAAGAAAGGGAATTAGAAACAAAATAAATATAAATAGCCATGGCTAAGGAAACTACCAAAATGGTAAGTGGCTAATTTGCTATAGTAATTCAACATTTAAGGCGATAAGTGGTAAGTTATTTACGTTATTTACTTTACGTTACCCCGACGACCTTGAAAATAAACTTCGTGTGTAGTAACTACGTGGGTGTGTTTCATGTGTTGTTGGGTCATTAGGCACTGACAAGCCCCTTCAGGCTAACTGATTTTATGGCTAATACTGCTGCTGATAGTTGGTCAATAAAATGAGTTACTCTGGCATAAGAAATCCAAGAGAAAAGTGAAATGAATTGATTATAAAACTTGGTTCTTTGAGAAAAATTTTCTAAATATATCAATCTTTCTGTATTTAAGCCCTATTTATTCAATTCCTCACCTATATCTAAGATTATTTTTGCTATCTTTGTAATCAACCTTTTCAGAATTTTTCCCTATACTGACTCACTGACTGACTGACTGAAATTCATTGTGTAGGCCAAACGGTTAAACCTAGAAAGATAAAATTTGCACACAACATAGCTGAGACAATTTGATAGTGCAATAAATTATTTTTTTTTTTTTTTTTTTTTTTTTTAATTTAATTTAATTTCTTTATTTCGATTCCTAGTGCTACAAGCAAAGGCTTATTATTTAACGCACTAGTCACTATTACAATCATTGATTTAAAAATAATATTAAGATTAAACAATTACAAAAATATAACAATCATTGATTTTAACGTAATATTAAGATTAACAAATTATAATAATTTAAACTTTAGTTTTCAGTTGTAAGATTAATTTTCATATTTGTTTACAATTCTAATTTTCTATAATCTATTGTGATGCATGAATTATTACTTTTATTACTATTTTTAATTTTGTATAATTTTTAAAATTTTAACTAAATTATTTAATTTATTTTATTTATGTTTAAATTTATATATATTATATTTTCATGATTATCTTATTTAAGTTTTATTTTATGTATCTCTCAAAAATATTTTTAACTTGTCCCTAAAAGCTGCTGCGCTACTTATTGTTTTGAGTTGTGGAGGCAAACGGTTCCACAAGCGAATAGTATACACAAAGAAATGTCTTTCTGAACTTGCCATTTTGTGTCGAATATTGTTTACATTATTGGTTCTTGCAGACGTGCTAAAGTTTAGTTTACTATATAAATAGCATGGTTCCTTCGTCTGTATAATTTGATGCAACATAATAAGATTTCTATAGTCTGTCCAGGTTTTAAAGTTCATGTCAGTTAATTGTCGGGCGAAATTTGAGATGTGGTCTCTTCTACTTACATTAAAAACATATCTAGCAATGCTATTATGCGCAACATTTAGTTTTCGCTGGAATGCAGCATCTGGGTTTCCAAACACTTCGACTCCATAGCAAAGCACAGGCATAAGATAGGTTTTTGCAATAAGTAATCTAGCATTAGTCGATAAAAATTTCTGAGTCATATAGAGCTGCCTAAGTATGCCATAGGTTTTCCCAGTTGCCCTTGCAATGTGATCACTCCACGTTAAAGTCTTATTAAAAGTTATACCAAGATTTTCGGCTTTATCAACATAGTCTATGGGAGAGTCTTCTATTCTTAGATTTGGCAGATGTTCTGTACAAAGAGCTCTTTTATAAATAACAATACATTTACATTTGGACGGATTAAGCGCAAGACCATTGGAACGAGCCCATTTACTAACATTTGACAATTCACTGTTACATATATCAACACACTCTCGTACTTTATCACGATGACAGCTAACATATAATTGGACATCATCAGCATACAAATGAACATTGGAATACGACAACACAGCAGGAAGATCATATTTATTTATTTTTTATATTTATTCACCTTAAATTCTTAACTACTTTTCTCTAAAATTCTCTCAAATAACAGCTCTTCGAAAAAAACTCGCTTCTCCATTATCTGAATTTTACGCTTTATTTACATTATACATATGTATGTAGAACAAAACAAAGCGAAACTTTATTATCTGAAATTTCATGCCAACCGCCAACCGCTCTTAAGTTTCCTTAGCACATCGAATGATTTCATCACATTTGCTATCAGAGAGAGCTCTTCAGAGCGAAACTGGAGAATCCCATGACTACAAATATCATATAATCATATTATCTAATTGTAAAAATTGTTACGAAAAAATTCAGTTGATGACGTCGCGACGTTTCTTCCGTTTCCATCTCGAAGTCCAATTCTTTATTATTTTTGTTATCGTACAAAATCTGAACACTGTTTATTATCTGTGTCTACCTGCAAACCACCTGACCAAAGAAAAAAAGTCGTAACACCGCATGATAAGCTCTGAGAGAATAGAATTTCCCCCATAAGCAAAAAATAATTAACATGCCAAGGTCTTTAATAATAATTGATAAAAGGGCTTAACAGCGTGTTGAATTTTTGCGAAAAAAAAAGCTATAAAATTTGTTATCTAACACGCCTGACGATTTGGGGCTCGTCTTATAACTCGGGATGGAATAGCTAAATACCGATGAAGCAGTTGAAGTGTAAATATTTTTATGTATCTCAGCAGTTTCTGGCTAATTTTCAATTAATCTTCTCTAGCCCCTCATCAAAGGGTAGCACGAACTAAAATTATTGCCACCCATTTATTTTATCAGTCTAGACGGTACATATACTAAATATATGTACATATATGACAAAAGTTAATGGCAGTTCCCAAAATAACAGTAATAAATATAACGTGCTGTCCCCCGAGGTTGTATGGTTTACTTTACTGTTAATTGATATAAATGAATTTAAGCATGACTCTGATAAAATGATTAATGAAATTAAGTACTCTTTGCTTGAACTTTTCGATAATTAGTCAACAAATATTAAGAGATAGTAATTATTGAGATATTTCCGTAGTAACAAGCAATTGTCTTTGCGGAAAATGGAATTACAATTCTATATAAATTGAAATTGACGAATAAATTATAATAATTATAGATAAATATTAAAAAATAAAAAAAAAATCTTCAATTTGAAAATCTGTATCTAAACTTAGAAGATATAGACACTCTATTATAATATGAAAACAAAAAACACCTGATATAGTTAAAGTCCAAAACACAAACATTATAACTCAGAGTACAACTTGTGCTATTTATAAATAGTATTTCAAGCACTGAGTACATTTCTATATGCTATTTTATATGAAATTTTCTTTGGCTAAAAGTTCTCCATATGATCTGCCAGCTAACCTCAACCTCGGGATCTCACGTGTCCGACGCAATGACGCACTTGTTGTATAGCATCCAAAACAATTGACGAAAGTTGGAATATATATATTTATCTTTCAGTCATACGCTATTTTGTTTTGCGAAATCTTTGTCTGATCTTTGTATCTATTATCTAATACGACAATATTATTTAAGATACGTTTTCCTGTTTGATATTTATAGCCAAATTTGATTTAGATTTTGTCGAGATTCAAAATTGGGTCAATTTGATTCATTTTAGTTTGAATTTATTTGTTTAACCTTGACAAAGTGATCAGCAATCAAATACTTGTCATAAGTTGAGCTCATCTGAAGTCTTTTTAACTGGTTTCACAGGCAACTCGAAGAACTTCCATTAAAGCCAAGTTGCTTATGGGCTTTTTGCCTATAAATAGCCATAGACAGTCGAGGCTGTTATTAGTACTTGTTACCAATATAGAAACTAGCCGAAGGACCAGTTAGCTTGTTAATATTAACAAGACTGTACTGCGATGCAGACGTTGTTTTCAAGGTCTGGGATCTTGGTTATTAAAATAATTGAAAATAATGTATGAGATCTTTATATAGTCTCAATGATCAATTTATTTTTTTTCAAGTCGTCTTCTTTTAAAACCTATTTACACATATTCATAAAAAATTGAATTCACGTCAAAAAAAATCAAGAGAATGAATTTTACTTTCGTTATAAATATTTTTATAATTATCTTCAATTCTATTACATAGAGCGACATTTTCGATTTAAATTTTAAATGAGTATTGTAATATTATATAAAGTAGTCTGTCTTGATATAAGTATTATAGTCTCAATTGTGTATTGAAGCGCATTAAAGAAAAAGTTTCTCCCGTCTAGCGGCTTGCTTTTGATGCAATTAATAAATTTAATATGAAATTTATACGTCTGTGAATATGCATTCTTAAATAATACTTGTAGGTCTCACATATAAATATTTTTGTATATATGAATGTATGTATAAACATATAGTAGTTATATCTACTACTTATAGTATTCATATTCAATTGCTTTCTTATATCAATTGTTTAAGATAAATATTTGATATTTGTGCACAAATTGTCCATGTTCTTTAATTGCTTGAATGCCTGTTCGATAGATATATTTCTACAATATTCTCTGTGACATTGAATTAAAATAACACTATAAGTTTGTATAAAATAAATCAACAGATGGATACTAATATAATAAAAAATTGTTTGTTTACTCATTTTATGTAAATTAAATTGCAAACTTTAAAAACTTATTTGGTTTTCTCTACCTATTAGCTAGTAAACTTATTGCTATTAAATCATGTCAGGTTTTTAAACAAATTGTTGATAGTTTAGTTAAGTCACATGCTAGTTATATGTATTTCTTATGGAATCAGTAATTATTATAATTTAAATACGCTCGATATCAATTAAATTAGTTGAGCTTAGGGATTTTGGTGGGACAGGTATACATATAATCTATGGGTATTATATATTTTTGAATGTGATTCTTTCAATAAAACTTGACATTAAAACTTGAACAAATGTATCTTGTTTCTGCATTTACAACGGTTGATGATAAATTATCAGTTTTGGTTGCAAACTTGTTGATGGCAACAACCTGTTGCACTTTCACTGTAATTGGATCTTTTCCCATGTGCCTTCGATTGTAGAAGTCGTTACACATGTTTACAGTTACTGCCTGAACAACTGATAAGACATTGTTATTTGCAGCGACCATGCATAATCTTTATGCACACAAATCCCTGCATCTCCCGTCCTCCGCCTCCCGCCTGTGGGATGTTGGATAGGTAACTGAGGTAACTGATTGTGAGGGGTGGAGTTTATGGTAGAAGCTACATATGCAATTTGTTACTGGGTGCAGATACGAGATACGACAGCGACAACATTTCCTGCAATATGTACAACAAGTGTCCACTGGCTGTGCGAGTCTAGTCTAGTAAATGCAGTTTGTCAACATTTTTCGATGTTGTTGTTCATGTTGTTTTCCATTTCTGATGTCGTCTAATCGTTGTTACTGGTATTTTCTGGTAACGTGTTCCATTTATTGTACTCGATCTGTCAGATACATATTTATGCTCTTGACAACCTTTCTCCTTCTGCATCTCTCCTTCTTGCGCGTGTCTGACATACAATGTGTGTGTGTGAATGCTCTCACGTTTTATCTTAATGCCCCCTCCCTCCACATTCTCTCGTTTCTCCAGGGAGTCGTGACTGCTGCCGTTTCAGGCGTTTGTTTCGGCGTTGCACTGTTTAGTTTGCCTGTTGCTCTCTTTCGGACTTCTTTGCTTATTAGTGATGATGGTCGTGCGAGTAATGCAGCGTGAGGCAGTTTTTTCGTTAAACAAACTAGTCATAAAATTCAAGCAAGTTGTTAAATTAATAAATAAATTTTATTTATGCAATTTGACTTTAATTATTTTATTTATCTTAGCTAACCTTTTAAATACAACAGCCAAAATGTATTCTGATTAATACAGGTAAATAGATACAGTTAAATAAATAAACTCTACTTTATTTATTTAAATAATAAATCGACAATTAAACATGTCCTTTCACATTAACAATAATTAGCTCAATTAGCATGCTCACGCTGTCATCTCTAATTAGCAATCGAGTCTATCGTTCAAGTCTCTCGCGCACATGGCAAAAAACTCTTTTTACATTGCATTTCCCACTATGCTCAACTTGTTGCGTCGCAAAGTGGTAACTGCTTGTCAAGCTGCCAATCAAAATTGGTTTTTCGCTTGTTATGCGTGACTTATTTGATACAATTAAAGTATATTATTCCAAACTTAGATATAATCATTAATAAAGGTCTAATTGACTAATAATACTCAGAATGACATTTTTTAATATTAAAAATTACCTTTTTAAAATTATTTGTATTGTAATTTATACAATGTGCTTCATCTCAAATTTGTTTTGTGTTATTTAGCTCAAATATTTTAATATAAGTTGAGCTGTTTAAAGATTTCTTGCCATACCTTTAACTTACAACCACTGTGCTCTCACACACATACCAATAAAGCGTCGTGTTATGCTTGTGTTGTTATGCCGGTCACAACAGTCGGAGACTCACACAGACTCGAAATGGCTCAAGCGTCAGTCCCATCGAGCGATTTCTCGAGTGCGATTCAGTCGCGCATTGTAACGTATACGAAGCGGGCGTGTTCTGGTCATCGTCTGGTCCTCCGTCTACCGTTCTTCGTTGTCGTCTTTTGGAAACCAACAAAATTGACCGCTCTGACACGCTGCAAGTTCCAAAAAAGTAAATAACAAATACAAAATAAGTATATAACAAGATAATAGAACAACGCACATGTGAAATTTAAAAAACTTATATATACGAGTCGTATATAAATATAAATACAGTAATTATAAAATATATATATGTTTGTATATGTACATTAATCGTATGTTGTGTGTAACGGCGATAAAAATACCGCGCTGTGTGTTGATTTTCAATTTTTGGTTAGAATATCGCAAAAGTGCCGCTACAATTTGAAGAATTACTGACGTTTTCATTTTCATAAATTCATAGTGACTGTGTGAACGGAAGAAACCCATGGAAAGATCCACTATTTATTTATCCAGAAATCGCATATAGTATGTAGAGTTTTCAAGAACCATGCTTTCCTTGTCTTTTGTATGGTAAACAGGCCAGTTTATTTTAGTGTTTTTTCTGTTCTTTACTTTTGTTTCATGCCTTGCATTTCCCCACCATCACACACACTCACTCTCGCATTGCCTACAATTTTATCTGTGTGTGTGTGTGTCTTTCTTTCTTGCGTGTTTCCTATATATTCGATTCCATCCACCAATTCTACTGAGACGGAACCAGAGGCAAAGCAGCTGCCTAGAACTTTTTGTTGACTTGACCGAGACCATTTGCTCTCTGACTGTGTGTGTTTGTGCTTTAGCGTGTGTGTGTGTGTGTTGGTGTGTAAATATTAATACCATTAAGTTTAATCTCAATTTGTTTACCTGCAAAATAAATTATTTACATGTTACTTGTGGAATTTAACAGCTGTGTAGGTAGGTGAACATTCCTTTTGATACACGATCATACGTTAACTTTGAACTGGTCAAATGTTACCAAATTCGAATAAGACTACAAATGTGAGCCAGGCCCCAAAACTCCACTGAGATTCAATAAAAATAGAAAAGACATTTAATTAGAGATGTCTCCTTTCAGTGATTCTTCCTGTAATTTACAATTAATTTTAAAAATTTATTTCATTAATTTTTTGTTATAGTATTTTTTGTATATTATTCTCGTATAGTGATTGCCGTTGATAAATACAAGAAAGCACATGGCGGATATTTGTGAATTAATTGTCAGAGATAAACATTTATACTTTAAGATCGTTAGACATTCAAGCACAACAATAACGATTATTGATAAATTGAAATTTATGTGTTTCTCTGAAATTGTCGCAATATATATGTAATTGTAGAAGTACTATAAAAACATCTGTAAAGATCACTAATTAGAGATTCAATTTTGCAAGATCAGTTCGGGAAACTGCTCGAAAAACGATTTAATTGTAGCTTTAAAATACTCTTCAGAATTATTATACCAATTGAGTTTACAAAATATTCATTGTATTTTTTTAATCATAAACTTCCTAACTTATTGAGTTTTTTATCTAACGATGTCAGATCCAATAAAATTTCTCCAAAATTTTTAAATCATGCACGATCATAAGCTGACCACATTCGATAGTTTGTCTAATCAGTAAACGTATCTATAACTATGTCAACTATCTGTGCGTCAAGCATAGAAATATGTATGTCTAGGTTGTAAGCATAAAAAGGTGCACCTGATCAGGTGATTTATTGTTTAAACAATATAAAAAATAAAAAAACAAACATTTAACGCTTTACTTTGCCCGTATTTTTGTCACTTTGCATCCAAAACAGCAATTAGCAATAATACAAGTAATTTTTTAAAGTTGTGTGTCGAGTTTACAGCGTGTCATTGAACTTTCTGGCTTGAGATACTGTTCAAAGGGTATTGTACGGAGTTGTCATGATTGTTGTTGGTGTTGTATTTGTGCTTTGAACTGTTTCGAACAGTTTTTTAACCTGCCTATCTGCCTATGCATTTCCTATAAAAGCCGTATAACGAAATCCAGCTGTGCACCAACTCTTACGTAAGCCAGTTCAACATTTCTTTTTATTGACACACAAACAAAAATGTAGAAATCGTGTTATCAACGCCTAGAAGCGAGTAGATCAGCTGCTAAGAACAGTACATACTTGTTTTTGGAGCGTTGTCAACTGCATTCTCAAGGCCTGAATAATTCTGCTATGGCTGGCGATAAGAATTTACGACCGTTGTCTCATTTTTATATTTTTAAATTATAGCTCTTGTGCTTTCTCAATAAAAATTAAAGATCAAAGGAAATACAAATAGTATTAACCGCTCTTTTTAAACAAAATTTTTCTTTTTCTTAGGTATTTACTTACTGAAAAATATTGTAAAATAACCATCATCATCAAACTTCAAAATGTTATCATTTGCAACTGTTCTTAAGGCCGATTGGACAAAACCAAAACATTTGTTTTTCAATTCATATTTCTTATCTTGCCATATTATTCTGGGTCTTAGTATTAATAGTTTATTTTTACGGATAATCTATGCCTAGGAATTACAGGAAATTATTAATCGTTAATTGTTGGTTAAACACAGTTGTTTAAATACAACTATTTATAAGTAGGTAACAGAATGTACTTCACACATTTCAGTCACGTTATTAAACAGTCATGTAAAGTCCAGTTCACACTTGTATGAATATGAATAAGCTTTCCTATAATTGATTACCCTTTCTAAACCTTTCCACTCTCATTAAACAAACGAGACATATATCAAATTCATGTTTAACTTAAATATTTTTACACAAATTGAATTAACACCTCTTTCCCTGGTCTGGACAGATAACGTGATTTTGTTTGCAATTGATTCACACCTAATGACACCGCTAATCAAATACACACCTCATTCATTGACGTATCTCATATAAAGTCGGCTATACTACGATTACGATTACGATATGCTCCGATATCAATTGTTGTGTGTGGTCATTGAACGCATGTACAATATAAACCCAATTCCCGAATATCTAATATCTAAATAGATATTCATATGTGGTTCAATTGTGATATGACACAATTAAAAAGATTACAGACTAGTTAATCAACATAAATATAAATAGAACATATTAAATTATGGGTTGCTTTAGAAGTTTTCCGAATAATTAAAAATATTAAAAAATAAATTTCTAAATTTTCCTGAAAAATTGCAATATCAAAATTTAATTAGCAATTCATTTTTCTGTATAAAAATGTATTTAAAAATCAATTCTTCTATTTATTAAGCAATTCAAATAAACATTATTATGCAAATATTTCTATAGTTTAACACAAATTAAAATTGACTATGTAAATTTCAAGTTCATCCACATGACATGATAATTGGCGCAATTACTTATAGTTTTTGTTTATTTTTTGTTCTATTACCAACAGAATTCCATTTATGGAAGCTTTAGTATTCGACTATGAATGTGTCACAGGGTTAATTTTATTTTCGTATTCTATTCACTTGTTGGGGAAACGTTTATTGAAGGTGAAGTTTGATATGATATTTTAATTTATGATGCAAATTAGTCAATGACTATCGGAGGTTATCGACGCTTATGGGACCAAATTTCATTGACCGGAAAATATAGAAAATTATGGTAGTGTGTATTCAATCATTTATAATGCATATAGTGCAATAACCTTATTTTATAAAACAAGTATTGAATTCGTAATGTTATTTAGTACTATTGTCCTTAGATCGATTATTTTAGCTTATACTTGAGATATTTTAGACTCAAAAGAGTGTATTATAAGTCGCATATTTTTCTGTCATATTTTGAAAAGAATTTGAATTCGACTTTGTGCATTGTTGATAACTCAAACTGCAAATATTTACTCCGCAATAAATCAACACATATTTCTAAAAAGTCGCAAAACAACTTTATTTATTTATTTATTTATTTATTTATTTATTTATTTAATGTCAACTAAGAGCAGTTGACCAATTAAGTAAAAATTAAAGTACAAGCTTATTAATATAAAAATTAAATTAAAAAATGTATAGCTATATTTAAATTTAAACTGCAAAGATAAAAAGGTAATAAAAAATTAAAATTTAAAGAATTAAAATTAAAATCTGGGGGTATTAAAAATTTTGAAATGATCCAACATTCATTGCAAGGATTGGGAAAAACCCAGAAAAACCCAATCAGATCAAAAAGTATTAGTAGTATTAGATAATGATATTACAAGTTAAATTAGTAAGGTTAGGGATTTCTAGAAAGGAAGAGGAAAAGGGAGGATTTCAAGGAGGGGAGAGAGAGTTCTGCAGAGATAACGGGATAAAGGTTATTATAATTTGCGCACAAAACACGAAGTGAACTGTGCAAAGCGTAATCAGTTGTGCATGTAGGTAAGGATAATGGCTGATAGTTCCTAGTAGCTCTACGGGGGACAGAGAAGGTAAGGCGTTCTAAAAGAAAACTAGAATCAATCTCGCCATTAATCAATTTATGAAGAAAAACAACACCAAGAGTTTTTCTACGATTGATTAAAGACGGAAGATTAAGAAGAAGAAGCCTACTAGAGTACGATGGTAAACGAAGATTGGGATCCCAGTTTAAACCACGTAAGGCAAAAAGTAAAAATTGCTTTTGAACAGATTCAATTCGATCTTGGTTGATATGATACTGTGGGCACCAAATGCATGAACAGTATTCCAAGATAGGACGAACTAAGGAGACATAAAGGAGTTTAGTGGTGAAAGGATCATTAAATTCTTTCGACCAACGTTTAATAAAACCAAGCACTCCCTTGGCTTCATTAACGATACAGGATATGTGCAAATTGAACTTTAATTTGGAATCAAATAAAACTCCAAGATCTTTTACAGAAGATATACGTTGCAGTGGGGTACTGTCAATCGTATATATAAATAAATATGGACTAGTGCGATTAAAAGTCATAAGCATACACTTTGAACAATTGAGATGCAACTGATTGGCCGAACACCATAGATGCAAAGCGTTCAAATCGTCTTGCAGACAATTATGAAGAAGGGGCTCAGTGTATGAGAATATAAGCTTAACATCATCCGCATACATTAGAATAGAAGAATGAGACAGAACATTAGGTAGGTCATTAATGAAAAGAATAAAAAGTAAAGGTCCCAAGTGACTTCCTTGAGGTACACCAGAAGTAACTTGTACCGAACTAGAAATGGATGATCTGAGAAGCACTTTTTGAGTCCTACCCTTTAAGTAAGTGGAAATCCAATTTAAAAAGGCGGGAGGAAAACCAATGCGATCAAGTTTAAGAAGTAAGAGGTCATGGTTCACAGAGTCAAAAGCTTTACTGAAGTCAGTATAAATGACATCAGTTTGTTTTTTCTCTAAAAATGCATCATTTACCACGGAGGTAAATTCAAGCAAGTTGGTCGTTGTGGACCGTCCCTTTACAAAGCCATGTTGTGAAGGGGAAATAATTGACTTACAAAGATGATGCAAAGACGAAACAAGGATTTTTTCTAACAGTTTAGGGATGGCTGACAGCTTTGCAATTCCTCTGTAGTTCGAAATATCAGACTTACCTCCTTTTTTGTGGAGGGGAATGATATAAGAATCCTTCCAGAGAAGTGGAAAGGTTGAAGAATCAAGGGATAGGTTGAAAAGCTGTAGCAATGGTGCAGCTAAAGAAGAACAGCACTCCTTAAGGACACAACTAGGAATGTTGTCAGGCCCAGGAGAGAAGGAAGATTTTAAAGAATTAATCGAAGAAACTACAGTGTTATAAGAAAAATAGGGAGCAAACGTAGAGTTAGATGAAAGTATAGAGTAAGGGTAAGAAGAGTTGGAATGGGAGATAGGAGAATAGGTTGATTGAAAGAAGTTAGCAAATAGTTCAGGCGGCTGCAGAGTCATTACTGGCCTTATCTAACCCAAGAAAGAAAGAGGAAGGTAAACTATTAGATTTACGCTTCAAGTTCACAAATTTATAAAACTGTTTGGGGTCAAGTTTAAACTGCATTTTGCATCGAGCCAGATAGTTCTCGTAGCAAACTGAGTTTAAAAGGGCAAAGTTCGATTTGGCTACAGTGTATTTAGACCAGTCAAGATGAGAACCCGATTTCTTAAATTTTTTGAAATATTTGGATTTAATATTCCTCAAATAAGAAAGTCTAGGTGTAAACCAAGGGGGCTTTGCTGAACCAGACGCAGGGATAAAATTTGGAATACACACATCTAAGAGTGCATTTAGGGTTACATAAAAAGTATTAAGGGCAGTATTAATTTCAGCTGATTTTTCTATAAATGACCAGTCGGTTGCAAGAATAAGTTCATTAAGCAATGAATAATTTCCTTTGCGAAAACATCGACGTGGTGATTGCTGAGATAATGGCTGGCTAAAAGGCTTTGAAATGGAAATAGAAATTTGTATAGCAGGGATGATGTAAGTCTTCAGGCACAGAAAGTGGGAATGACCTAGAGACGGCAGAATTTGCGAAGTCGTTTACGAATACCAGATCAAGGATCCTATCTAAGTAATTTTTAATTGAATTCATTTGAAATAATGAATGATCAAAAATACAATCTAAAAAATCATGTTGATTTGAAGGAACTAGATAGTTAGAACTATTGAAGAGCGACCAAGAAATGTTAGGTAAATTAAAATCACCTAGCACAACAAAATGATCAGTTACCCTCATTTGAAGAGAAACTTCGTTAAAACAAGCTATATGCTGCATATAAACTAGAATATGAGAAGTCGGGGGTATATAAGAACAAGTGATGAATATAGAACGATTTGGAAATGTTACTTTAACTGCAACAATTTCAACATCAGTAGGCATAGTAAAAGAGATACGTTCCGATTGAAGAGACGATTTAATGGCGATTAATACACCACCACCTCGACGAATCGGTCGATCATATCTGTATAAGGTATAATTATTTGACATTATTTCGCCATCAGAAACAGTTGGCCGTTAGCCAAGTCTCTGAAAAAGCAATAATGTCAGATTCAAAAGAAAAACTACTCAAAAATAGATTTTTAAGTTTAGATAAAAGGCCTCTAACATTTTGATACTGTATTAGTGCAGAGTCGGGACAAGAAACTAGTTTTTTGGAACATTGCTGGTGGAAGCTTGAGGGCTAGAATTACCAGAAGGTAAAGTGACAGGCTCTGATCTCCTTTTCGGCTTAAACTCATGCACGATCATATGTGAGGGCCAAAATTTTGGATCGCATATGACGGCAAAAGCATCGTGAGGGACACTAATTTTAAACGAGGATATTTCTCGAGGGGCAGAAAATTTGAATTTAGTAATAGAGACAGTCGCAGGGGATTTACTGGCAATGTATGCCGCAACAGACTCACAAGTAGTGTCTGAGGATAACCTAGAGACAAACACTTGTTTGCGAGGAGCAACAACATTGAGTTGAGGAACTTCAAAGTTGCTACTTTCTTTAGGAACTAAATTGCGTGTGGGCCTAGCTTTCCGACCAGATCCTGCTCGCACCGAAGACTCGATGATTTGGGCAGAATCTGTAACCGGAGCAGTAACAATTACAGCTTCTGATGGCGCAGAAGAACTAAATAAATTTGAGGTGCCCGGAGAGGGCGACAATGACAACGTTGGCGTAACGTCAAGGTGTTGACGAGATGCCAATGGAGTCGAAGGAGACTGGGCTACTGAACTTTTAGGGGGAACAGCTAAAAATTGGGAATCAGGGGGTGAATCAAATTTAAATTGTGTAAGCAACTCAACGCTAGAGTCAAAGTCGCTCGAAAGTAGTTTTGCCACCTTATTAAGTTTTACGAATTGATTTCTCACAGAATTATACATTCGTGAGAAATCAATTTGTTTGTCGATACATACCTGAATCTTTATGACTGTCTAAAAAATTAAAAATGTGTAATAAATCTCAATTTTATTGGGCTAAAACAAACTGCAATTATTTAAAAAAAACCGCCAAATTGTTTACAATGTTTCTTTATGTTGTAGGTTTTAGTTACAACTTTGATTTCAGTTCCGATTTCAGTTCGATTTAAAGCTGTTGTCAAGTGCGCTCATCGTGTGAATGACCACAATTGAAATTTCCATATGAAATTTATGCGGCTTGTCGTTTGTCGATGTCATAAAAAGGTGACTTTTCAGTTCAGTTTAAACTGAGAGCTGACAATACGCTAATGAACAGACGAGTTTACCTGTTGTCACAGGTACAGTCTGTTGCATTTTTTTCTCTTTCGCACAATAGAATTTAATTTTAGCATTAGTTATTGGTGAATTTGGTGTACTTTGAGTTTATTAATCGGTTTTTGTTGTTGTTGCCCCTAAAAAGGCAGATTATAATGTGTATTAAAAAAGGTCTAAAGTCCGAAGCATGCTTAGCTTTTTATAGTGTCAAGTATGTATATAAGCACCACACGAGTGGATTTCGAAATGAAAATTCTTATCAATAGTTCAAAACGAATTAAATGTTTCTACAAATACCCTTTACAAGTTGATGAAAGTATATTATTAATTTTTTATTCGAGTTCTGAAAAAGAGAGATATTTTTAAAAAAGTCGGGCTTTTACCGTATAATATAGTGTAAACTCAATGTAACCTAGACTTAAATTTATCTTCATTTATTATCTATATTGTTTTACGTGCTATTGCTTACGACTTTCTTCATAATTATTTATGACACTCACATTACCAACTAGCTTTATTAGCAATTATCTTCGGTGCTCTTATCCATGAAAAGGTTGCTTATAAATGTTTAATAATTGCAGACAATTTGTTGTTATAAATATATATGGCAGATAGGCAAGTTTAGAAAAAAAGAGAAGAGAATTTGAATCATACTAAGAGAGGAAACTAGAAATCTTAAGGGGACATAAGCTATAAATAAGTATAAATAGAAGAGACTCTGGAATGTACACAACAGGTATTTTAGCCAAATTCCATCCTCTTCCTTTACAATCTCAGAACACATTATATGTCTCCCATAAAGAACACTTATTTTTCCAGCTTTTAGACCTGTTTAAGACCCAATACTCTTTCTTCCAGAAGTCAATTGCCAAGTTGCACATAACATAACTTTTACTTTAATGCAAGTTTATGTCTTTAATGTCTGATTAAGAATTCTTCTGTCCCACTTCTTTGGAGTAAATGGTGCTTAAGTCTTAGCTTACGCATGCATTAATGTTGTTTATGACTGAGTTAAATCTGATAAATAATTACAATTTGGTAAATTGTGACTTTTGACCAGGTTTAACCAGTTTACACCAATTAACATTGTCTTAACGCGATTTTATAAATAAATATACTAAAGAAAATACATTAATTCCCGCATTAATCTTGTTAATTTATATATATTTGGAATTTTAACTGAGAACGTGATCAATTGAGGGTTATTCATGTTCATGCTCAGACTGACAAGCCCCAACAATTCTCTCCGACAGCCTTGTACACAAAACACTGTAACCGAATGTGTCTCGCGGCCCCATTATATCAATTAACTTGTAAACACTTCACTTATCGAAACTTAGCGACAGTTCTGAACAATACGGAGTATCTCAAAAACTTAATTAGCAAAAATTATTGTAAAATTATATAGTAAAAAATAAAATACAATAGAAATATAACAATGCTTCATATTTGTAGTTTCCTTGTGATTGTTTTACTCACTTCAATCAATAGAACCTAGTTTGGAACTCACTGCAATTATATGATTATTATCTAAAAAGTGAATAGTTTTGGTGTATTATTAGATTCAACTGCTGATTGACGTGTCTAACAACAGCTCAATAGATTTTTTGATATGACAACAAAAATATGAGAATTTAAATGAAATCAAACTTGTTATTGAGAATACAGAGAGAATATTGCATAACAAAGTATTGCAGTTCGAGGGGAAGTTGTAATAATTTAGGGGAATTTGTAATAATTGTTATATTTTAATTAGGTGATTCCCAGTTTTGTTTATTTGTTTATTTAGAAAACTTCTCTCATTTGTTTTTCTAGATAATATTTACATGAGAGATCTCGAATTTCATTGCATTTTGAAGTGCATTTCTGGGTACTTTTCTCATGTATTCTTATCTTAAAAATTATTATTTAAATTGTTTTTGCCTATTAAGTGAAGCTTCCTAGAAATTCCAATTAATTATTTTTCTATAGATATTAGTAAGAGTTAATCACAAATAAATATAAGAACAATTTTCTAACTTAATTTCTAAATTCCTATCTTTGTTGTTAGTTGTTCACAAAGCTCAAATGTTATTAAATCTTTTTCTCTTTATCAAAATGTTTCATTTTCCGGCTTAAACCATAATAACTAAAAATTAAAAATAATTAATTATTTATTGAAATGTACTCACGTTGTCATACCTTTTGGGATTTTTGTGTTCTAAATTGGCAATAGTTATAGATTTCCTACTCATTAGCAATTTGCTCTTAACTTGATTGTTAATATTTACCCACAATTCAGGTTGAACAGGGAGAAAGATGATAAGTATCTATCGACAATGATTGTAGTGCTCTCTTTTGTACATATTGAATTTTGATTGATGCCCAGGGTACAATTTGACGTAGATAGGCACAGTCAATTGATAGTAAATAACATCTACAATATACTTAATAAATTCGACATGTACATATGTATATGCATGACTTTATCAATTTGTGGGCTGTCAGTCTAGTTTTCTTCTCTCTGCTTCCTATCAACATTGTAATCAATAAAGCACACACTCAAGAATATCAGAATGAACACATCTATGTCGTAATATTCAATTTTAGTGAGTTACAAAATGCGGTCACACTTTTAATTTTGAATTTGACCCTTTTCAACTTTGACGCGTGCTGGCATTCACTTTTTATTTTTTTTTTTAATTATTTGTTTGTGGAAATGTTATTCAATTATAGCAAATGACTTTTGACACAGGCCAAAGTTTGAACAATTTACACGCGCCTGACAAATACAGATATGACTTAATATATAGTATATTTTGTAGGAACAACTCGTAGCTTAAGTCGATTCTATATTGTACTGCTCATAAAGTGCTTGCAATATTGACACGTTTCTATGTCTAGAATTACGAGAATTCACTATAAAAAAAACCAGTAAGGGAACCGATATTCGAGGTTGATGGACGGGAAGTTACCCTATACACAAAGACACATATAAAGAACGCTGCACTAATACTTGTATAACATATCTATTTATTATGCAATCTTCATGAAATTTTCCGAATAGAAACCCGTCAAGCTAAGATACACAAGAAGAATCGTCTCCAATTTCAACAGGGTATTATATTCAAATGGCTAGACTAAACAAACAATAATTGCAATAGCTCTCGTGTCTCGTTCTAAATTGCATGGCTTTTCTAGTGTGAAAATTAAATGTAAATTTTGTCGCCTATAGATCGAGTTACGGTTCTGTAAGCACACAACAACAACAAGAAAAAATTGCAATTACAATGTAAACAATAATAAAAAATACATAAAAAAACATTGGAAAACAGATCATAAAAGTGCCGACATTAAAACAATAAACAATTGTTCGAAAATTGTGCTAAACTGAGCAATTTGAAGTCTATAAAGAGTTGTGAGTTAAAGTAAATGACAAAAGGTAGAAAAACTAGAGATTGTTGTCTGATTTAAGCAGAATTATTTGCAATAGATGCGATATTTTAAATGAACTTTTAATGAGAGTTTTAGATTAATTAAGATCCCGGAAATTATTAAACTTGTTCTCATTCATTTTAAACAGCTGTTTTTTGTATTTACTTTAAATTAGTATTTAAGTATTTTTAGACTTAACTATTTGAGTGCTATTTTTCATGTTATTTAAAGTGATTTTTTTTATGTCTTAGGAATTGTTTTTTGCATTTAGAAATGGAATTATATAAAATTAGTTATATTTCTTATGTGATTGTAATTGTTTTGTCCTTGATTTTAAATGAAATTGAAGTAAGGAAATACTTACAATGTCTCTGTCCCTTTTCTTTTTCTGGATGATTCATCATCCTACATCACTAGTTAAATCCAACCTCAACAATCTGTTGGCACTTTGAAACCTTTCGAGACATTCACATTAAATTACAAATTACAGTCAACGTCCTACGCGTTGCATGTGGCACGCTATTGTTTTTATTTCAACGCCTTATTTTTAGAGTTGTGTCGTTTCGTTCTGAAAAAGTTCAAATGAACGGGTCATTAAGATGAACGAATGAACTTATTCAGTCAATCATGAACTAAACCGATCATTTTGCAGCTGGTCTGAATTTTTAAAAAAAAATTGCACATGTAACAATGCTTTAATTTCATATATTTTTAAGTTTCGTACAGTGTGAAGGGTTATTTAAGCCCAAAAAAAAAAAACAATTTCCTCATTTTGCTCATTTTCAATAAGCCAAGGTTAAGGTATAACCCAAAATATTAAAAAATAATCCTGAATATATATTTGGCAGTTGTCGTCTTTTCTTATAACTTAAAACACATTTCACATTCCACTAAAAAGAAACAGTTGTAGCCTATTCACATCGTTTATCTTTCATAAACAACTGACCAACTGATCAAAATTACCTATTCATCTTTCATCGTTCATGACCAACTGAATAGAAACCATATCGTTCATAGTTCATGACCAACTGAATAGCAACCATCTAGTTCATAGTTCATGACCAACTGAATAGAAATCTTTCATCGTTCATAGTTCATGACCAACTGAATAACTGAACTAAATGACTGATTTAGTTCACGACCGAAAAATGAACGATTGAACTTATTCAGCAAATTGAACTAAAATGCCCAACTCTACTTATTTTCACTCTCCCTTTTCCATCCAATATTGAGATACTATATGTATTGTATCTTAGTTTTTATAGTATTGACATTGACATTGGCGCCGTTGGGTTGTCTATAATTAGTGGGTGTCGCTTTGTATCTGAGCTACGCGGCGACCAAGTTAAATATACACTATGTATCTTGTAGATACATATGAACATATTTATTGTAAAGGCCAATAACACACACGTGTGTGCTTACATAAAGTCAACTATTTTGATTATTTATGACTGAACTGAACCTAATACTGTACCTCATTGATTGATTGTCTGTGTGATATAAAAATACTGGACGTGCCTTCCCTGGAAACAAACTTAGGGACTTATATATACTATATACGTCTGATGTGATTGTATTTGTGTTGTGTTGTGCTTGGAGAATTCGCACATTGATTACCTAACAAACAGTCAGCGGGCCGATGACGTACGTGAAATGGAGGCCAACGGCGTCGCGACGCGTCGTCATGAATATGCGCTTATGAAATATTTATATGCCCACATACAAATATATGTAGAACTGTACGAAACTGAAAGAAACGCAACAGAAATCGACGTTGACAGTTTTCTAGCACACAGACACTTATAAGCGCACACTCAGACACTCACATACACACAAATTCCATTTCCATTTCGCCAGCACAATTTTTGCCAAAGGAGTTAAATCATGCGCCAACAGCTTGTTGCTTGTATACCCTGTAAATTATGAAAGATGCTGCATATCTATTACAATTTATCAGGGGTGCCACAGGAATCGCACCCATGTATATATATTTATGAATATCTATTGGTATAATATTGTAGTATATGTATCTTCATACAAGTGCAGTTAAAAATTTCCCCATTTATCATATATTTTCGATATAAATCTTCTTTTTGTTGGACTCTTAAAACATTGGGAACTTATAGAACTCCTGCTAAGCCCCGACATTAATTTTACAAATTAACTTTAATTGTAAGGCTTCAATTACTTGAAATTACAATTAGTCTTCTATACTTTAACAAAATTAAACTCATGTTTAATGTCAATTTCTAAAAATTTGATTAGATTCGTATCTTAGGCTGATATATCTAAGGCTTTATTTGATTAAGTTTTAATTCAAATTGTATAAATGCATTTTTTTAAGACTTAGCTACAAATCTACATACAGAAACTTGCATTATAATTTTATTATATAAAAAAAGCGCTTAAACATTTCTTTAATCCCCCTCTAGTTACAACTAAGCTGCAGGGTATTTAAGAGTCGAATTTATATTTATTTCTCTTTGTTTTTATTAGTTTCTGTTGACGTGTATAAACCAATTTAGGTGTCAATTCACTTGATTCTCAATTGATTTTGCTCCCATTTTCTCAGTGTCTCAAAATTGATGAATGGGTATTTAACGAACCATAAACGATGGTAATGGAGCAATTTGAGCTGAAATTGAGAACATGGCAACAATTAATAGAGCAACAAGTGGAACAATTCTGTAGGAGGCTCGTTTTGAGGCTTGCAGTTTCTTAAAACAATTTATTAATTTGTTTTTCTCTTTTATATTGTTTAATTACAGCTTTATCCGGACTTTAAAATGGAACTGTAAGTATTTATATAATTATTCTCGTATATAATTTATTAATTAAAAAAAAAATGCTTTTATTTTCATAGTGAAGCCGGCGAACCCGTCGAACCGCGACCTGGTTGCGGTTCCTTCTTTGCCAATCATTGGAAGGGATTGGTTGTCTTTCTAATGCCAATTATCTGCCTGCCCATTATCTTAACCAACAATATTCCGGTAAGCAATTGTTTAACAAGCTTATGAAACTGTATTTTCTAATAGATCATATCTTTTTTTTAGGAATACCGTTGCATGTACATCCTGCTGATTATGGCCGTTTTTTGGGTTACCGAAGCGTTGCCTCTCTATGTCACCTCCATGATACCGATTGTTGCCTTCCCCACAATGGGTATAATGGTATGTTAGATACCCTATGTTATCATATCAATACTCTTTACACTTTCTTTTCCACTCTAGGGCTCTGAGGCGACTTGCATGACGTACTTCAAGGATACGCTGGTGATGTTCATGGGCGGCATTATGGTTGCCCTGGCCGTTGAATACAGTGGTCTACACAAGCGTCTGGCCTTGCGAGTAATCCAAATGGTGGGCTGCAGTCCCAGAAGGTGAACATTGAATATCTTAATCTCATCTAAATTATTGCTAAAAATATGTCTATTTCCTTTTATTAGATTACATTTTGGCCTGATTATGGTGACCATGTTCATCTCCATGTGGATTTCAAATGCCGCCTGTACGGCCATGATGTGCCCCATTATACAGGCAGTGCTCGAGGAGCTGCAAGCGGTGAGTTGGCTTTAAGACATGTATTTATAATTAATTAATAAAGTATCTATATTCTTCATAATGATGACTAGTATATTCGATGTTGCCAAGTCTGTGTGTTTCCAGGCAAATTAGTCTGAGTATTATTTAGACCAGCAGTGGGCACGTAGTGGCTCCGGAAGCAGCGACTGCTCCCGCCCACCGCTGATTTAGACTATTATATTATGATTTTCATTTCCAAATTATTCAAATCAAACACACAAGCTGTGTATTTTGAAATGTTAGATTCGTCCTGGACTAAATTTTCAGGGCTTAGTTTAGTTTTTCTTACTTTACCTTAAAATATCTAACATATTATTCTTATTATATCCTATTAAGATACTTAACTATCTGTATTCTGACCAAATTTGGCAATATTCGGATTACTATATCATAAACAAGATCGCTCGAAAACTGAAATTTTTATATGAAAACTTAATCGTTTTTAAGGAATTTATTTGACAAAATTAAATGAAAATTGCTTTTATTTTTGGTGAGAGTTCTTGCTATTAAAATTCTGCAAAGGTATTAAATATTTCTATCTAGTTGTAACTTTTCCTTATTGTTCAGTTTAATAATTATGTTTTCCTTTCAATCTTTAGCAAGGCGTCTGCAAGATCTATCATGAGCCGGAATATCAAATGGTTGGCGGCAAGAACAAAAAGAAGAATGAGGATGAGTAAGTTGAATTGGAATTGCACTCTTTATTGCCACTTGACTGACTCTCTGACTCTTTTATACAGTCTGCCCTACCCCACAAAGGTCACTCAGTGCTACTATCTGGGCATTGCCTATGCCTCGTCTTTGGGCGGCTGTGGCACCATCATTGGCACTGCCACAAATCTAACGTTCAAGGGCCTCTACGATACGGCTTTCCCCAATGCTACAGAGAAAATGGATTTCCCCACCTTCATGTTCTACTCGGTGCCATCGATGTTGGTTTATACACTGCTCACATATGTGTTCCTGCAATGGCATTTCATGGGTCTGTGGCGGCCAAAGAGCAAGGAAGCCCAAGAGGTGCAAGTTGGCAAAGACAATGCTCATGTGGCCAAGAAGGTTATCGATCAACGCTACAAGGAGCTCGGACCCATGAGCGTTCACGAGATTCAAGTGGCGATCTTGTTCATCATCATGGTTCTCATGTACTTTACACGCAAACCCGGAATCTTTACGGGTTGGGCGGAACTTTTGCCAGCCAAGTGAGTTGCTTATCTCCATAAACTACAAATAATATTGAGAACTTTTAATTTTGTGGTAAATCTGGAACCCAAAACAAGGAGATCTTTTTATTGAGTAAGGTGTTATTAAGATTTAAAATTTAGGGGAAAAAAATTGGAAAGGCAACAATTAGAAAAATTCAAATTAATTTTAGCATCAGAGCACTCGTGATGTAATTTCAGACAGAGAATCGAGTTTTAAATCGAAAGCTAAAAAGCAATGAAAAATGAATCGAGTTGTCGATCTGTCCAAATAATATCGATATAACGAAATGTCATTTTAGTCATGGTTTGTCTTCTATATTTGTACAGCTGTTAAATTTTATTGGTTTCGTTCAAATAACTTTTTTTTACCCTTTTGATGCAAAAGGGGGTAAATTTCTTGTCTATGCGCAACACCTAAAAAAAAAAAAAAATATTAAAAAAAAAAATAGACAAGTGAGAGAAAAAGTAGAGTTGTAAAACACAAAGCAACCTTGATAATAAAAAAAACAATGCAAACAGTTAATTTTTAAGGCAATTTTCAAAGTTTATTTAAAAAAAAAAAATTATTTAAAAAAAACTAGTGGATTCCCCTAAATAATTTGTTCACCTAAATTCATCATAAATTGGCCTCTTTTAATAAATACTTTTTTTTTTGAGATTTTCCGCATAGATAAGAAAATTACCCAAAAGGGGTCCTCATTGTGTTTTTCAAAAATTATAAATTTCTCAAATAAAAGTGCAATCAAATAGAAAAATTCAATGGCATTGAGAAAAATCATGAAAATAGATTTTCTTTAATTTTTTCCTTTCCAATTTTTTGTCGCTTTTATCGCCATTTTTTTGTTGATTTCGTAAATACATAGTTCTTATAAAAATATTTTGAATACGCAGGAGTTATAACTTCTGAATTTTTTATCATCCTTGATTTCCAATTTGTATTCTTATTTGAATTGTACATATGTCCATATTTTTTATTCGCACAAAACTTCTAAAATAATAATTACAATTTCGATTGCAGGGTAATTAAGAATTCGATGCCAACGATATTCGTGGTGATCATGTGCTTCATGCTGCCCGCCAATTATGCATTCCTGCGCTATTGCACACGCAAAGGACCCGTGCCAACGGCACCGACACCATCCCTAATCACCTGGAAGTTCATTCAGTCCCGTGTGCCCTGGGGTCTGATCTTCCTGCTGGGCGGTGGCTTCGCTTTGGCTGCGGGCAGCAAGGAGAGTGGCATGGCCACCTTGATTGGCAGCTCGATGAGCGGCCTCAAAGTGCTGCCCCATTCGGCGTTGCTGCTGGTTGTTATCCTGGTGGCGGTATTCCTCACTGCCTTTAGCTCCAATGTGGCTGTGGCCAATATCCTAATCCCCGTGCTCAGTGAAATGGTGAGTGAATGTGACCAAAGAATTGTTCTTTTCTGTTGCTAATTGTGATTCAATTTCTGTTTTGCAGGCCTTGGCATTGAAAATTCATCCATTGTATTTGGTATTCCCAGCTGGCTTGGCCTGCAGCATGGCCTTCCATCTGCCGGTGAGCACGCCGCCAAATGCCCTCGTCGCTGGCTATGCTCACATTCGCAGCAAGGATATGGCTATTGCCGGCATTGGACCAACGATTATTACCATCATTGTGCTGTTTATATTCTGTCAAACCTGGGCCATGGTCATCTATCCCAATCTGGATACGTTCCCCGAATGGGCGCAAATTGCCGCCGAGGAGGCAGCCAATAAGACACGTCTATTGGCCGAAGTTGCCGCCAATAAGACGCATTTGCTTGAGATGGCCGCAAATGCAACACGTCTGTTGACCAACAACACCGAATTGTTGACAGACTTGGCCAGCAGCAGCTCCAATATGTTGGGCAATCTGGTTGCCAATAACACACAGCCGTTGGCCGATTTAGCCGTCAATGGTACGCGCCTATTGACCAATCTGGCCTTTAATAAAACAGTCTAATTAATTAGTTAGTTGTCTAGTCTAAAAGTAACACACACAACGACATGAAAACGCGGCGTGAGGGAAGAAACTGTACAAAGAAAGAAACGTGAACTACAAAAAGAAAAGTGCCTTTGCTGAAAAATGTTATGTTTATTAGGTCTACAATACGGGGCGATAGTTTAATTGTAAAAGTTGATCAAGCAAATTACAACAACCAACAACTGTTATAATTTTTAATGAATTTAATAACCCCACGAACAATGACTGCATTTCTGAGACACTTAACGAGTGAATACTGTAACGGATTACATTTGTTTAGCAACCTGTGTATAGATTATGTCAAAGTTAACACTAATTAGTAAATCAAAATATAAAAGGGGGCGTCCGTTTAGCAGCCTAACGCATTTACTAACAGCCTTTAAATTTACATAGAAACCATTTTGAAAACTCAACTTAAATACATATTAATAATGTTACTTAATTGTTGCATTTAGCATTATAATCAAAACTTATATATGT
The DNA here is from genome assembly GCA_037043405.1 of Drosophila subquinaria. NCBI lineage: Eukaryota > Metazoa > Arthropoda > Insecta > Diptera > Drosophilidae > Drosophila > Drosophila subquinaria. Next base: position 38,660 of record JBAMBL010000337.1, on the reverse strand, counting down.
AATGTTAAAACAGGCATTGAAATGAATTTTCTATACTCTTTTTCTTTTTTTTTACATCAACTAGACTGACAGAATGTGCTTGTTTTTCTATTCTTTATTTCTTTTATTTTTTTATTTTGCAATTTGTTGAATGTTAACGGAAACTTGTAAAAATCAAATGAAAAAATTACTCAATATTTGAATACGTACCGATATGAGCACACAAATAGCATTAGTTTTAAGTTTAAATGATAATGTGTAAATTTGCAAACAATTTATGTTTTATTTAGCTGTAAACATAAAATAAAAGCTCAAAATATATAAAAAAAAAAGCTGAAATTTTCATTTCATTTCGTCACTAAACTAAATTCTGTTCAAAATCATAGTTTTTCATTCAAGTTATGAGAGTTTTAGCATATTTATATTGTTAGGCATAAATTCAAATTTATATACGTTGGGCCGTTGTATTCAAAGTTTTTCAAAATATAACAGTCTGGCAGCGCCACCAGCTGCCGCATCGATAGCCGTAGTATTTAAATACCATTTACTGTGAGGTATCGATAACATTTGCCAGCTAGTGTTGAAAAACCTTCACTGCGATAGCTAATGCAAACCGATATTTGATATTTGCCAGTACTCTGCCGTTAAAATATTTTTAAAAAATATCGATAGATGGGACCAATTGTCTAGAGTTGGGCATTTTAGTTCAATTTGCTGAATAAGTTCAATCGTTCATTTTTCGGTCGTGAACTAAATCAGTCATTTAGTTCAGTTATTCAGTTGGTCATGAACTATGAACGATGAAAGATTTCTATTCAGTTGGTCATGAACTATGAACTAGATGGTTGCTATTCAGTTGGTCATGAACTATGAACGATATGGTTTCTATTCAGTTGGTCATGAACGATGAAAGATGAATAGGTAATTTTGATCAGTTGGTCAGTTGTTTATGAAAGATAAACGATGTGAATAGGCTACAACTGTTTCTTTTTAGTGGAATGTGAAATGTGTTTTAAGTTATAAGAAAAGACGACAACTGCCAAATATATATTCAGGATTATTTTTTAATATTTTGGGTTATACCTTAACCTTGGCTTATTGAAAATGAGCAAAATGAGGAAATTGTTTTTTTTTTTTGGGCTTAAATAACCCTTCACACTGTACGAAACTTAAAAATATATGAAATTAAAGCATTGTTACATGTGCAATTTTTTTTTAAAAATTCAGACCAGCTGCAAAATGATCGGTTTAGTTCATGATTGACTGAATAAGTTCATTCGTTCATCTTAATGACCCGTTCATTTGAACTTTTTCAGAACGAAACGACACAACTCTACAATTGTCCCATGTCATTTCTTTAATGAAATTAATTATTTTGAAAAAATTAATTAAAATGTACTTACAAATTAAAAAACCAACAAAATTCAACATTTTCTAAAATAATGAGGCTCATTTTAAAATTAGTTAAGTGCATGAGACTCTTCGCGTGGTGAAGTTTAGTAAGAAATTCTTAAAAATTCATGAAAAATTCAACAAAAGTTCGAGTGCAATTTTCAAAATTCTAGCTCCAAAATTAGTCAAGTTCCTAATTTAAGTCATTGCTTTTAAATTGAGTTAAATTAGGAATTGAGTTATCCGTGGAACCTGATGGTTGTCATCGTTTTTAACCCTTTTTACGCTAAACTTATATCAAATTGAAAATCATAAGCATAAATAAAATAATTATCATGTTGTAGAGTAATAATAAACTTCCTTGTATCCTGGAAAAGGGGATATTTTAAGTGTCAACCGTGCTTGCCGGCTCTTTGCCGTTAAAATATTTAAACAGATTTCATTTGTTTTATATCAAAAGATGAAGATTTATTACAAATCGTTAACATATACATATGTGTGTATTTTTATTACAGCTACAATTTAGCATTTCAAAATAAGGCACACGCATGGTGAAAAGAGCATTAAAGTACCACAAAAATATTGCCCGCAACCAAAAATAAGAGGTTCAGTAGGAGATGGAAATAATGTGCAATAAGAATGTACTCTCAAAATTGAATTAAGCGAAACCCACTGGGTGTAAATGTAAATTAGAACTTGGACGATTTGATCAGATTGAGTGCTTCGGTAAGCATGCGTCCAAAATCAGCATGAACCTGGGTGAAGTTCTTCACGGCACGCTCCTGCAAGAACTGACTGGCATTGCTCAAATTGTCGGCAATGTTCTGGACGAGACGCTTCTTGGCGCAATTGTCGAGCACATGCACCCAGAATTCGGTGACCTGGGCATAATTATCCTCCGTATCGCCGCTGCTGTAGCGATAGACATCGCCAGTTACGGGGCAACAGGTGGAGAGAGCACGGGCACGTGGATCCTCCTGGGGGCCACTGAAAGAGTTGGGGAAATAGTTGGGTGCACCGTCCTGATTGTCGGTGACATTCATCAAGCCATCGCGTTGGAAATTGCTGACCTTAACGCGGTACGGGCAATTGACTGGAATCTGCAGATAATTGGGTCCCAAGCGATGACGATGCGTGTCCGAGTAGGAGAATAGACGACCCTGCAACATCTTGTCCGGGGATGGCTCAATGCCGGGCACCAAATGGGCCGGACTGAACGCGATCTGTTCGACCTCGGCAAAGTAATTCTTGGGATTGCGATCGAGCACCATTTTACCAACGGGAATCAAGGGGTATTCCTTATGGGACCACACCTTGGTCACATCGAATGGATTGAACTTGAACTTCTTGGCCTGCTCGAAGGTCATGACCTGAATGTACACCGACCAGCTGGGGAATTTGCAGTTCTTGATGCGATTGTACAAATCCCGAATGCTGTAATCTGGATCCGATGAAGCCAGATCAGCAGCGGTCTTCACATCCAAATTCTTGATGCCCTGATCCGTCTTAAAGTGGAACTTGGCATAGACGGGCTCGCCCTTGGCATTGACCAGCTTAAAGGTGTGCGAGCCATATCCATTCATGTGCGTATAACCATCGGGAGTGCCACGATCGCTGAACAGGAACGACACCTGGTGCGTGGACTCGGGACGCAGCGTCAGGAAATCCCAGAACATGTCCGCATCCTTCAAATGCGTTTGTGGATTACGCTTCTGGGTGTGAATGAAGCTCGGGAACAGTATGGGATCGCGAATGAAGAAAATTGGCGTGTTGTTGCCAACCAAATCCCAAACGCCATCATCCGTGTAGAACTTGACAGCAAATCCACGTGGATCACGTGCAGTATCAGCGGATCCGCTCTCACCACCCACCGTGGAGAAGCGTACGGCCAATGGAGTGCGCTTTTTGACCTTCTCGAAGATCTTGGCGGCACAATATTGGCTAATATCATGGGTCACCTCAAAGTAACCAAAGGCACCAGCTCCCTTGGCGTGCACCACACGCTCCGGAATACGCTCCCGATCGAAGTGGGCCATCTCATCCAAGAAGTTGACATCCTGCAAGAGTACAGGGCCACGTGGTCCCACCGTTTGAGTGGCATCCTTGATGCCAATTGGTGCACCAGCGCCAGTTGTAATAACGCCTGGAGACTCCTGAAAATGGAAGAGGAAACGCATTATTAATATACTCAATTGTATGTGAATACTCGTATGTATCTTTATAATTAGTACAGTTGCATGTTGTCGACGGGGAAACAACAAATACCCACAACACTAAGTCAAAATGTAGAGTTGATTTTTATATTTAGGTGCACACAATATTAGAAATTAGAATTAGAACAGATTCGAAGAACATTTTAGGCTCGAGTTTTATTGATTTTGAGGTGTGATGAATTAATAATAATTTAAAAAGCAAAAAAATAATTATTTATTTATCTGATGATGCAACACTATTCCAAAAACATTGGAGTATTTTATAAATATTTTGTTTTCTCCTTGATTTTATATTAAGCACGCCAAAATCATCAATTTATTCCTTCCGAATTCAAACTCACTATCTTAAAGTCAAGGGAATTCAATCCGCAAAATCTTGCGGAAGTGAAAGTCGGATTTGATTTCAAAATAAAACATTCCATTAAAACTTTAATGCTTTAAAAAAAATACTACTGTGGGCAAAAAGTACCGGGAATTTTAAATTTAAAAAATTTTGGGATTCCAATCGGAAAAAATGTTTGTACTTTTAGGTTGGCACTACTATCATTAACATCTGTGCAAAATTATGCGTTAAAATATTCATTAGTGAATAAGTTACGATTAGTTTTGTACGACGCCAAATGTGCATTTGGCGATTTTGATTGAATCTCCTCAATCGACCCGAAGCGATGTCCTCGGAGAGGTCTTTTGAGCTTAGAAAATAGCCAGAAGTCACACAAAGATAAATCAGGCGAAAAAAGTAGCTGCGGGACAATTTTGGTCGAGTTAGAACACATAGAACAGGGGCAGTATGAGAGGGCGCATTATCATGTTGCAAGAACCATGAGTTGTCAGTACAAATCTGCTTCTCCTAACTCGAACTTCCATAAGTCGAATTTCTCCGTAACTCGAACAAAAATATTGGCCCGTGCTTCTGTAAGTCGAATTTTTCGGGAAAATCTCCAATAAAGTTTGAATTTTTTTTTCGTTTCTGTTTTATGCTTTTGTTACCGGCTCGTTTGGATATGTAATATTGATGTAAATTAAAATATGGTGATGCAATATGATATGAATATTGCATCAACAATTATTTAGGCTTGTGAAATTGCTATAGGAAAGATGATCGAAATGTACTTATTTGTCAGTGCATCAGTGTACTAAAATGTTTAAAAATGTTTTAAGAAATATTCCAACTTATTAGTAGTTAAGAAATTGGAAATTCGACCAAATAAACTAAAGTTTCTGAAAAATGTGGTATGTCAGCAAAAACATTTTTCATTATATATATTAAAAAATGAAATATTAATTATGATGACATTTGAATCGGGAACCTCTTCTGGATACAGCAAAGGAACGAAGAAACCAATTTTTGAGAATATTTACAGGTCTTGAAAAAACTGGAATATTTTTTGTTGAAAATAACAAGAAAAATTTGAAATTTGAAATATATTTATGACTGAATGCATTTGTAGTTTGTTTTAAAACACTAAAAAAAAAAAATTCCCTAACTCGAAGTCTCCCTAACTCGAACTTTTTTCCTGGATAATGGTGATTCGAGTTAGGGAAGTTCGACTGTAGCTTCATTTAAATTTAAAAAATAATTTATTTTATTAAACAAACTTAATGTCAGTTTAAATGCATTATCGTACTTTAATTTCCCAAATTAAGATCCCACTTTTTATACTCTGTGCGGGTATATTAAGTCTTGACTTTAGCAATGTCAAATAAAGTGGAATACCTCAAAAGTACTTGCTGAAAAAGCGTTATCGTACTATAATTTGCCAAAATTAAGATTCCACTCTTTGACTTTAGCAATGTCAAGCAAAAAAATAATATGCCCTAAAAACTACTTGAGTTATTTGTGGAAGAATCCAGTCATTTAGATTAGGCAACATTGTAAGGTTTCCTGGCATTAAAAAGCTCAAAAAGATCTGTAGCTGCTGCAGTTTGTTCTGTTATATAATCGAGTACAAAGTATTAGCTGAAATGGAATAATCTAATCTAATCAGAGAAACTGTTTTCAGTGCAAGTGAAATAATATAAACATAAAGATTGGTTTGCTTTTTTTTCAAGCTTATCACACGCCATTGAGGATGGACATTGCATGGAGAGATGTGTGTAAATATATATATATATATAGTATAATTTATAGTGGAAACTACAAAGTAATCTTTTAATTTCATCATAAGTGATATAGATTTTATGATTTCGAACCTGGGTGCAGTTGTTGCCGCTCCCCGGAGAGCAGCTTATCAGCAATTCTGAATGCGAAAATACTTTTGTAAACAATCTGTAAGATACACAACTGACTAACAATGAAAAAGTCAGTCATTTGTCACTGAAAGTACTGCCTATATACTCAATTATAATTATATATAAACAGCTTGATGATGACTCTGGCATATTAACTAATACAGCGAAATAAATTCAGTTGCTCCCAAAGTTGACTTTTATTGAAGCTTGCACAAGTTTTCAATTTAGCTACATTGTATGTCTACTAAGTATGTAGTATATATCTGTTGTTTATTCATTATTATTCTTTGCGGACTTGCAATCAGAATTGTTTGCACTTTGAAACATTAACATTGTATGTGGGACCACTTCAGAATTGGATAGATAATAAGAAACAAACAGCTGGTACATATATTCCTCCATATATACCTTAGTATAAAGAGCACACTGATAAGACCTCTATAGAACGATAGAACCTGAATGCAAATACAACAAAATAGCGAAACGAAATGAAACTACAAAGTAAAATTCCTAATTGCGAGTTGTTTTTGTTGAGGTAGCAGGTTAATGAAGCTTACAGATTGTGTGTCACCGATAAATACAACAAGCTTGTATCTGATAGGTCGGAAAAGCAATAGACGGTTACTTGAAAGTGAAAGCTTACAATATTGTAATCAGTTTATGAAATATTCTACATAACTTAACTGAAAACTATTATAACAAAAAATTTCAAAATTATTTTATTAATATCTTTCGCAGCTTTTTAAATTTTTAGAACGAAAAGGCGACTAAAACTAATTGAAACTTTTTAGTACTTGTAATAGTACAGATACAAAGATGCATTATTTAGTTTTTAAATATGTTACTCTCAATTAATGGAATAAGCTTTTAATGGAATAACAAGTTTTATGATCTTAGTTTAAAATTTGAAAAATTAAGTACATTAATGTAGATTTTAATTGAAATTTTTAAAATTTTCGAGATATTTCTTTGTAAAAGCTGTCATATTTAAAAGGGGAATTCCCTCTTATTGCTCTAAGTTTTAAAGGTTAACCTGCAATTGAGATTGAATCTTAAACTTTTCAATCTAAATACTTGTTCCAAAAATGCAAAATAGCTTGTGCATTTTATGGACTAAATATAGTATGTAAATATTTCTTAATTCGGGCATTCCGATGCACAAAGAATTGGACTAAACTATCGCATCCGTATCGGGGTCTAAAAACAAAAGGCGAAACCACATTTAATGCCTGACAAAATGCAATTTTGTGTGAGTTGAGTGAGTTTCTAGTTTCTATAGAAGGTCATGCAACGGAACAACACGAACACTTTTTCTGGGTCACTTCCATTGCGATTTTCGAAACATATTCTCACATACTACTACTACATACTATTTACTAAGTTAGCAAGCGAGTGCCAACAACACAACATTACATAACCAAATTAATAGTGTGCATCCACATCCAAACTGATCGTGCCACGCAGACACAATAAGTTAACAAGTCAAGTTAACTACTCCCCTCTTTAGGCCCTCTTTTTCTTCTAACACTTATTGAACTCGTTTTGGGCGCATGCGTGGCGAGTTCAACGGCATTTATTGCTGCAACTTGCAACCAGTTTATGCAACACCAAGGTGCATTGACATCAAGCTTCAATAGCAAAAAAAAAAATATAAGTAAACAAATGCATTGAAAAATAAACACGCTTTGGCACGTCTTTGTTTGCTATTGTTATTAGTTTGCAACAATTTAAACAATAATAATTATGAATTGAGTAATTTTTTAAATGCTTTGCGTGTGAATTCAACTGGAAAACGTTTGTATTATTGATTTTCTAAGTGCATTATTTTTCAAGGCTTTTCAGCTTCAAGGTTTTAATTAAATTGTTCCTTTTTTATATGAATAATAGATAGTTATTTTCAAAAGCACTTTCAAGTAGATCAAAAACAGACAAGATAAAGGCTTTTAATTAAATTGAATATTTAAATTGATGTAAAAAGCCACAGCTGCCACAAATGGGGGCAAGTTTAATTTCACCAAATGCACTTGTCAAATTAATTTCGCTTATCAATTGATTGAATGCCAACAAAGTGAGATATGCAAATCAAACAGGATATATGAATAAAAAAGATAAATAGATAAAAATTATATACAGTTGGTCAAGTAACTATTTTGCCTATAAATAAAATTCAAGTAATTTAATAGAAAAAATAAATTAAAATTTGTTTCATAGACAGCTATAATTCAATTAAAAAATATTGCAAAAAACCAAAAACAAACACGATTTTCGCCAAATAAAATATGAGAATTTTTAAATGATCAAAACAGTCGATTCCAAGAAAAAGTCTTATTTGCAAACTAAAATGTTTGAATTACATATATCTTTGCCAAAAAAATGACTTCACTATTTGCATACATGTATCTTTTTTTTGAGTAATACACATACGAAATACATACATATGTATATAAAAGAATTTCGCGAATTTCTCTCTTTTGATTGAATAAAATTTGTTTGTTAGGAAACAAATGTATGTTCTAATGCTTAAAATTAGACAAACCCTCTTTGCTCCAGACATAATTGAATTTCTTTCAAAACATAAGTGCAAAGAAAGCGAAAATGAAGACAAAAAAATACTATACTCTGTACTATTTAGCATGCAAGTGCCAAGAGGATACACATGAACAAATATATATATACCTCTTTATATTATTCAACCCTTTGAATTTGATTAATTCATTTATAGACCAATCGTGATATGCTTTATCGAATCAAATGATAAGATTAAGTTTGGATTTAAGCCAACAGAGGGCGGAAAGTGAAAGATTAAATGCGTGTCAAGCGTCTGCGAAAGGAAATGAGAGTAAGACAGAGACAGCAACACTGCGTGCCTTACTCAATACAATACAGCAACAATGTATTGTATGTAATCTACTTTGAACTTTGTCTCTGCCACTGTTCTTCTTCTCGCTTTTATCCGGCGTTGCGCCGACTGCGCTGCTGCGCCGAAAATTGCAAGCGGCTTTTTTTTTTTGGCACATACCAGTTTTAATATTGTTTTCACATTCGTATAAATATAATTTGTTTTTGAATTATTAATTTTGTTGCTTTTGTCGTTTTGCGTCTTTATTATTTGAACAATTTATGTACATTTAGTCCCGTTTTAATTCGACAACTCACCTTTAAGGTATTCTTATAGTCGTTCAGTTGATTCGATGCCGCATCGCGTGCTGCCATTTTTATTGCCTTATTTGTTGCTGTTTGTGATAACCAGAATTTTTAACGAATGCTTAATGCGTTGTCGCTGTTTATGCGGCTAATTTTGCTAACTAAAACACGTACATCGAGTGCTCATTGCTTTTATAGGCGGCGGCGTACCAAACAGCTGTCGTTTGTGTCGTTCGTTCTGAAAAAGTTGAAATGAACGGGTCATTAGGATGAACGAATGAACTTGTTCAGTCAATCATGAACTAAATCGTTCATTTCGTCAGTTATTTCTTTAAAAAGAACTTTAAACTTCTTAGAGAAATACAATTAGAATTATATTGAATTTGGCGATTGGATTCAATTTCTTCTTTAATTAACATGTATTTACGTCACTCACTTACATTGTTCGCAGCTTCTTTGCGTTTGTTTTCCATTATTTTTGTGTGTAGAAATAATTGAAAATTGGCGGCTCCATTGCCGGGGCATGTAATTCATCTGATGCCTTTAAAACTTCGCTGTTTATGCCTTTAAAACTTTGAACTCTGGAAAAAATATAAAATTAATATTAATATTTCTGGAATAGGTGGTACTTACTATATTGAAATTATTCCTCCTCCTCCTCCTTCTCCTTTTTCTTCTTTTCACGATACTCTTTGTTTTCTGCTGGCTTTATTTCCTTTTGCTCTTCTTTCCGAATGGATTGTTGCTCCTCTTTTTTTAGCTTAATTTTGTACTCTAGTTCAGGATGTTTAGTCTGGAAAGAAACTTAAACTTAAACGCGGTCTTTCCCCCTCCCCCCTCGTTCTCTTACCTTCACATGCCGGTATAGATTCCCCGTCTGGTTGTGTGTTATTCTATACACACGACGAGGAGAACATGCCCAGCATTCAACAATAATTCTATTGTTTTCGCCACTCGGACCAAACGTCTTTTTAAAAATCCCGCTCATTGCTTTTATAGGCGGCGACGTCCGTAAATACTATTTAGTGAGACGACATGTTGAAAGCGATAAAATACCTTACAATCAGAATGGATATTCCCGAACAGTAGTGCCAGATTCGCTTTTTTCTCGTCAAATCTGGCTTTTTTCAAAGGCTGTTTGCTAGAAAAATTTGCAAACAGCGGGCAGCGGGAATTTTGGCTTTTATTTTTTTTTCTTGAAATGCTTCTTTTCAGATTTTTTATTAAATGCTCAAATATAAGCAAATTAAAAGGCAATATAAAAAAATTCTCTTCGTGAAATAATAATGGCATAATAATGACAGGACTACAAAAGTTGGGATTGAAGTCAATTCCAATAATTCTGGGGGCAACAATACTTTTTCAAACCTAACTGATACTTAACAGTTTACTTTATGTAAAGTAATAAATTGGTTCTATGGTTTGCTACGTAAAGCATAGTACGCAAACTCAAAAAAAGGCCTGGCTTAAGCCCAAACTCCATATAAAAAAACGCTGGCGTAAAATCAAGAAGAAGAACTCGACAAGTGCTGCTACACATATAAGCCTTCCAATAAATTCCTACGGATGATAGGATCGGGATTATTATATGATAATAAAAATAAGGAGAATGAGGACAACATTGATGCAATTATTCACATCTAATGAATAACAGAGCTGCTGCTTCTCAAATTGTTCAGTTTCTTTCTGAGCAACTGATTTTGTACGCTCACTTTTTTCCTTTCGGAATAAAATACAGAATTAAAAAAATAGAAAAACTAGCTTTTTCACGGCTTTTTTTGGATCAATTTTTCAGCTTTTTTGCATCGTTCCTCCTGTCAAAAACAGCTTTTTTTTCAAACAAAAGTAGGCAACATTGTTCCCGAAATGTAAACGCCTTTATTTTGATAATAGCTTTTGTTAGCGGTACAACAAGAGGAATAAAAGAAAACAATTGACATTTTCATACGACAACTGCATTTAGCAACCACGGTTGCCACAACTAGCGTTTTTGCGCCAAAACTGGCTCTTATTTTTCCTGTTGGCGCAATGACACTTTATTTTTCGATTTGGCCCTGTTTTTATCAGTTATTTTGTATATATTTAGGTTGATATACATATGGTTTTTTTTTAGTCAATTTTTTGTTTGTTTTTGGCTCAATCAGCAACTATCAGCTCTGTTAACAAAATGTTAACTACTATCGATAGCTGTGCTGTCAGTAATGCTGCATTTACACTAGTTGATGCAGCGTCAATTCTAGCTATATCAACAATTGATATCCAACGTCAACGCATTTGTTGTGTTTACATTAGTTGATTGAGTTGACAAAAAAACCGGGTTGCCAACTAATTTTCGAGTTGAGCAACGCGCAAGATGCCAACGCGTTGATAATTAAGTTGAGAGTAGTTTACACCAGTTGATATCCACATTCGTTGACATTCACGTTGCTAAGCATTTTTCGATAATGTGTATGTATCGAAAGTGATTTTAGTCGATATTGTTGTGTTTTGTTAATTGCGTAAAGTGAAAAAAGTGGTAAGTACTCATGCATATGCATGTATCTGAAAGCTAATTCATACAAATGTAATTTGTTCACTTTAAGATAAAATGAGTATAATGGCAACAGCTTAAAGCATAGTACGCAAACTCAAAAAAAGGCCTGGCGTAAGCCCAAACTCCATATAAAAAAAACGCTGGCGTAAAATCAAGAAGAAGAACTTGACATTTATTACGCTCGGGTGTCCGCAGACTAAATAAAATAACAGAGCTGTTAAGTAAAATAACAGAATGGGCAGCACTGTTTTAAACAGCTGACAGGCCCAGCGAAACATCAAACTGTTTAGAGTTTCGCTGGGTATATCTATCTCGCTCACTCACATAAATGCAAAAAAATGGCCGCAACGTTGACAAAAAACAGCGACATTGACAAAAACCACGACAATATTAATGAATTATAAGCAAGAACGAAAACTAAAATTGTTTTTATAGACATAAACCAAAGACTTTGCATTTTTTCATTAATATAGAGGGAGAATCTACGTAAAAAGTCCAAAAGTGATGGGTGCACCCAATACCCGCTGTGCTTGCGTGCCATCGCATATTTCTCCTTTTATTAACATTAATATACATTTTTCATTGCCTATTCTCTCCTCTTTTATCCAAATCAGTTCTGCATGTTCAAATTTAAAATAAACCGCCGCTGACGCATAGAGTTACCACTCAACTTTTGGTAATTTGTCCGTGTTGTATTGGCAACACTGGGCTTACGCTCGTCGACAGCTAAATATTGAGCACTTTACGCCGCGCAAAATTTAGTTAGCTTGCGTACTAAGCTTAAAAAGGAAAAATACCGGCAGCAGTAATTTTGATTGAAGCTCTTGAACACGAGAAAAAGCAAGAGGAATAGTTCAATAAATATGTATACAAACAAATTAAAATGTATTTTTAAATTTTTTTGATTTTTGTAGACTGCACAGTTGAAAAAAACAGACAACATTAATTAAATCGGATAGCGAGCGAAGTGTTGCTACCTCTAATCTGTCCATAAAGCTTGTCAACACAAAGCAAATGAATGAACACGAGCTCAACTTATTTTTGTGTTGCCAACGCGCCGTTTTTGTCCTCAACTGTTGACACAAAGTGTTTACACTATGTTTACATTCAGAGCAACAATTGATGTTTTTCGCATTGTCAATCTACTGTCAACGCAACAGTTGATCAAGTTGACAGCTGTTCACACTAGGATTGATAAAGTTGATATCAACGTTGACTTGTTTATCAACTAGTGTAAATGCACCATTAGCGATTTCGATATTCTTGTCTTTTGGTAATTTTTAGATCATTATATTTGATTGCGCTGGCAGCACGTTTTTAAACGCGACAGTTGGCAGCTCGTCGTATTTTTGTAGTCACTTTCTCAGTCATTCATTCTTCTTCATACGTTGTTCGTCTTCGTCTCTCTCGTATTTTGAAGTAGTAGTGATTTCTTTTTATAACAAAATGAAATATATACATAATATATATAGTGAAAACGATTATATATACATACACATAATATAGTGCAACAAATATACATAAATAATTAGTAACAAATTTAAGTGCAAGTGCAATCGAAATTCAATGGCAATTTCGTAAAAAGTTTCTTTTTTACGTAAAAAGACACAAAAAACGGCGCGTGTGAAATTTTTCAACAACGACGTAGCAGCCAGCAGAAGCAGTCTCAGTCTCTTCTCTGCGTCTCTTTGCTGCAAAAGGAGAAGCTGAGCAACAACAACAACAACTACAACAACAAAATTCCCCACACACAAAGTAGGCCAACAACAACAAGAAACAGCAAAAGCAAGCAGCAGCAACAACAACAACAACTAGGCGTAGTGTGTAGTGAAGTGTATTATAATAATAATGTTTCTGTGTATGCGAATGTGTGTGTAACATACAAAAAAAGAAGTCTCAAAAAAGTAGAAAACTCAGCGGCCGACAATTTTGTAATTGTGTCAGTCTATTTGTGCTTGTATGGTTAGTGTGTGTGTGCGTTTATGTTCGTGTAAATGATTTAAATCAAATGTCTTTTAAAAAATTTGAATTTTGACATTCAAAAGCGCAGCGTGTGCCAATGTGTGTGTGTGTGTCTGTGTACATATATGTATAATATTGTTATTGTGGCGCGGGGCACACTTTTGCGAGACAAGTGAAATTTTCTTTGTTTCGTTTGCAAGACGCTGCTGCGGGGGCGCTTAAAGTATAGAAATGAAGTTCCCTTGAAACGAAACGTCGTTGCCCCCCACCACCACCTCCTAGACGGCGAAGGCGACAGCGAAGTCGACGTCCCTACATAACGGCCTGAAGAGCAGCGTTGCCACAGTGTCTGTGTGTGTTTGCTGTCTCATTGTCTGTGTGTGTGTGTGTGCTCGTTTATATACAAATGTGTTTGTGAATGTATCTGTGTATGTGAGTGGCAATGAACGTTGCTTAAAACAACAACAGCAAAACAACATACTTTTTGGAATATTTGCGTCGTCGTTAATTATACTATACACACGCCTGCAGCTGATGATGATTATGATGATGTTGTTTTTGTTGTTGGCTGGCTGGCTGGCTTGTTGCCTGCTTTTATAAATATAAAATGCAAACTGAATTTTTGTGCAAAATAAATAAATTTCAATAAATACAAAGTGTTTCATATTTCCCCCCTCTTTCTCTATATTCTTCTTAATATCTGTGCATAAGTGAAGCAAATGTGCAAGAAGAAGCATTCACAGTCGCAGACGCCGCACGGCGACGTCGACGTCGACGTTGCAGGACAGGTTTATCAGGGCTAAAATTTCACACAAAATAAAAAAAGAAAAGAAATACTAAAACATAGCCTGTATTTTGCACAGTGCGTGTGTGTGTGCGAGTGTAACAACAACTATGTGTGCAGCAACAGCAAAGATAACAACAACTAACAAAGCAGCACGAGAAAGCAAAGTGAAATTTAATAAAACAACAACAACAACAACAACGAGAAAAGCACGCAATACCAATTCAAAACCGTTATTCAACAATTTCTTGAAATAAGTGAAAGAAGAAGGCAAATACTGGTTTTTATATACATACTTACAATCATATACATATGTACATATATATACATATATTCAATGTAGAAAGAAACAACAACAATAAGAGAAGCAACAACTAAAAAGTTGCTGCGCGAGAAATTTTTACGTGTATCATCGGAGTGTGTGTGTGTGTTTGCCTCTCTGTGTATTTGTGGTCCGTCTCTGCAAACTGTGTGAGAAAAAAAAAGTAAAGTGAAAAGCAATGCTAAAAGGAATTACAACAGCAGCGGCAGCGGCAGAAGCAGAAACAGAGCCCGGCAAACGAAACGGTCTGAAGCAGTTACACAAAACGTGAACGCAACTTGAAATAACAGTAAAAGTCTTGTCGAAAAAAGCTTCCAAGAGCGCAACAAAAGGCAACACGCGTGGGTGTCAACGTCACACGCACACACGCGACAGCAGCAGCAGAGCAGAAGCAGCGCAGCAGTAGCAGCACCAACAGAGGGAGCGGGAACAACAGGCAGCAAAGTCCGGCACAATAATTGAACATACATAATTTCAAGGGCTCTCCCCAAAGCGCGCGCTGCGTTTTTTATTATTTATATTATTGGAGGTGAGTTTTTGTGTTATGCATTTTATTTTTTTTGCTTCTTCTTTACTCCATGTGCTTTTAAATGAATTTTGAACACGTTTCACTTTAAATTATGCAAACATAAAAATGTTTTGTGCAAATCTAATGAGGGCGCGCTTTAATTAAAGCTGTTTGCCTATTGTCGACTCAAAAAGCAAGAGATATAAAAGAGAGAGAGAGAGAGAGAGAGAGAGAAACGAAATGGAATGAGCGCGAGTTTGTATCTTTTTGTGTGTTTGTGTGTGTGTATGCGTATTCTGTATATGGCCACAGGTGGCTTTATTTACCGTTATTTGAGCTTAATATTTTTTTTTGGCTGCTTTTCATTTCGGCTTTAAGTCAGACTTCAACAACTGTAACAATGTCTCGAGCACATGTTGCTGCAACATTTCAGTACATTTTGAGAATACAAAAACAAAATGTGACCGTGAAAGTTGACACGATAAAAGTTAAAAGCAATATAAGTAATTGTGTTGATAGCAAAATTAATTCACCTATTCCTTGATTTATTAGAGTGAATTTCAATATTTCTTATATGCAACATGTTCTAAGAACCAAAAGCATCTATAAGATAAATATGCTATTAAAATATGTAATAAATTAAAATGGCCAGTTTAATTTTAAATGCCTTACAAGTCATATGATATTGGTTTCCGAGAATCAAAAAGGACTCCAATTAGCTTCCTATAAAAGTCTGTATTTATTTTATTTTCCCTCATTTTTTTCCAATTTTAACTGATTCATCTTTTATGATTCATGCACAATAAAAATCCTTAGCATCTGCACACAACTTTGGGCTTTGTTTCTGGTTTTCCAGTGAAGTTTCTCACTTTTTATATATAGCAACAACATAAACACCTTAACGCTTTGTTGTTTTCAAATTTTCAGTCGATTTTAATGGGTTGAGCTCTTAAATCACTAAAGTTGAACAGATAAATATCGCAAATCAATTTATTTTGAGCATTTTTAAGTGGTTTCCAATTGGGCTTGATTTACAGTTTTACTTTAAGTTGTTATCGTAATTTGTAAAAGAAGTTTTAGAATATAGTCCAAAATGTGAGCCAGAAATTTAGAGATTTAAAATCTATTGTTACCAAAAACCAAAAAACTGATTGTTGAAACTACTGTTCAGATAATTTGATTTATTTAGCTTTTTAAACAATTAAAACTCAAATATAGTAAAGTTAATAAAAGAACATATGTTTTATGCTGTATCTATAAAAGTAATCTTGTTTGACTTTAAGTTATCGTAATTTGTAAAAGAAGTTTTAGAATATAGTCCAAACTGTGAGAAAGAAATTAGAGATTTAAAATCTTTTGTAGCCAGGAGTTGTTGAAACTACTCCTTAGATAATTTGATATTGATTTGATATTTAAACTAAAATGTTATAACACAAATATAGTAAAGATAATAAAAGTTCGTCTTTTTAATGCTCTATCAATAAAAGCAATCTTGTTTATTGTTAATCGTTACCGAAGCAACCGCTAAAAATTTCATGCCTAATTAAGCAAGAATTTCACCTCGATATCTATTCATATTGTTTTTTTTATTATTTTTTTATTCTGAAGCATCAAAGTCACGTTTTAGTTTCCAATTGCTTATCACATTTGCTTTTTTTACTTTTATTCACTATTCATAAATTACTCAATGCAAACAGCGAGTAAAAGAGAGGGAAATTGTAAATAGAGAGGCAAATAGCAAATGCCACATTAGTTGTAGTTTATTTTTTTTAATCTGTAATTTGAAATCAGCCAACACTTTAAAGAGCTGATAACAAAAAACAATAACAGAAACTGCTGACAGTGTTTGCCCAAGTAATGTGTGTGTGTGTGTGCTATGTGTGTGTTTGATTTGTTGTTTGTTTGCTGTCCACAAAAGTGAGAAGTGAGAACTCAGAATGGAGAATTGTTTTAGATTTGTTGTACAGCTGTGCGCGATTCGTTGAGGTTGATAATTAGTGAGGTTTTCTTTTTTTTTTTTAGTTATACTTATACACATGTATCTGCATCTGTATCTGTAGCTGTATCTGCATCTGTATGTGTATCTATAGCTGTATCTGTATCTGTATAGCTATTGTGTGCGCTTAAACGGTTTCTTTAGCATTGTTGTTGTTGCTGATATTGTTGTTGTTGCCTTGTTAAAGCGCTCTAAAGCAGCAGCAACGTTCCGGCAACCGGTTTATTTCGAAACAAAATAGAACTGAAGAACTGTTTGCCTATATCATGAGTTGGCAACAAACTTTAACGTTTATACACATAGATACATACACAAGACATGTATGTATGAATGTATGTATGTGTATGCAGGTTAAGTTCATTTATAGTGCAATTTAGGGTGGAAATACCTGTTGAGAGACCACAATCAACTGCTATAATAAATAAAAAAAAAGGGTTGTTATGCTGCCTTAACTCTGGCAAGCGGTGTTTTTTCTTGGCTGACTTTCAAGCACGAATTTCATTTAATTTTATAGTATTAAAGCTTAATTTTCAATCAATTTAAATGTGATTGTTTAATCTTTCGCTTGAGCTGTCTTTCCTGGCTGTTTTTTTCAATTTTGGGTCAAAAGATATACATTCATTTGTGGTTTTATGAAAATTAAAACAAAAGTGGTTATTAAACTATGGAAAGCTGAATTTTTGAGTATAAATATCGTATACTTTATTAGGAAACGTTGCTTAAATTTGACACTAACAAATTTTACTTAACTATAACTTTTAATATGCCTGTTATAATGAAGTTGCAATAAACAATAATTAAGGAAAACGAGCAATTAAGAAGTTAATGTAATTTTTAATCAATTTGAATGTAAGCACTTTATAAATATTTCATAATTATATAGAAAGTTCCTCAATTGAAAATGTTTAAGTTTTTAGACACAATTTAAGGAAAAACCCAAAAAAAAAATAGTTGCTGTATTTGATAGCAAAGTTGATAATTACTTGAATTCGTTAAAATATGATTACCATATTTAATACCCTTCTGACCTTCAGTAATAGGCTAACAACATTCCCCATTAGAAATGACTTTGCCTTCTTTAACATGGTAATTTTGCTACCTCATTTCAACTGTCGTTGGCAGTTCATAATAAAAAGGTTTTCACACGAACAATGATTTCAAATTTACTTTTTACCCACACATACACACATTTGTCTTGGCCCGTTTTAGCCTTTTTGTAACTTTTATTTACCAACGTTTATTTTTAGAGTATTACACACACAGTGTGTGTGTATGTGTGTGTAGTTTATACACCCTTCAATTATGAACTCTGTAGCTGACTTGACAGAAAAGAACTTTGGTTTTCAATTCAACGCGTATATATCATAATATTTATATACATTCTCAATGAATCATTCGTCGATTTTGAAGTAGTGAAATTCAATTCAAAAATAAAATTAAAAACAAAAATGGAAAAACCATTTAAATTTGTCATCAAATTGCAGACAAAATTTAAACACCTGTTACCTGTACCTACAGGAACGGGTGGAAGAGGGAAAAGAACTCTGAAAATGAAATAAAGCTCAACTTTCAGATCGCATGTTGTGCTGCCAAAATGGCAATGAACCCTTGGCATGAATGTGCTTTTTGGCTTAATTAAATAATTAAATAACTGAAACTTCAAAGAAAACCAAAATATATATTAACTTTATTTTAATTTGTATCTTTGTAAAATTATACTGTCTATTTTTATGAGCTTATTTACTTAAATTGGTTTAATATTATTTAAGCTTTTACACAATACTTAATTTTTTTATATTATCTAGTCTAAGCTTTCTTTTCATTTCTTCGTCTTCAAATCTCAAACTGCCTGAAATATGTATCTTATTTCCAATCTAAAAAGTTTCTATTGTACGAGTAATTTGTCTAAGTAACGCCCACAATATTATAATTCTCCATGCTAGTCTCTGGTCATTCTCTGAGCCTGCAACGTTCCACAAGAATAAATTCTCATCAGATCATTTAGTTTCTTCATTTCTATAGAACGTGTATCAACAGTTTCATAATTTTCCATGATTAGCCGTCGTTGTTGTCGTTTAAAGTAGAACGGAAAATGAGCACGATAATAATACAGGGCAGAAGAAAATACGGGAAATATACTTAAAAAATAATAACGTGGAAAAGTGGAGTAAATGGTTAATGCAAATGGAATTTGTGTCACATTTATTGTGTTGTTGCTAAATGTTGTAACAAATTTGTTGTTACGGACTTGTTACGGATATTATTATACTATGTTAATACAATAACATTCTGTGTTGTGGGGGAAGTGTGAAATATCAAGAGAGACAATGCGCAAAAATGTTTTGTTTACAACAATATTATTTAATACTTCATGGTTTATTTATAACGTTACATTGTAGAAATTGGATAATAAGCGGTAGAGTCGATATTACTTCCATTTATTATATTGACTTACGATTTATTTTAATTTACTCTTGGTTTTTAAGCTGTCTCAATTAATTGACAAAATAAATTAAAATAAACAAATAAAAATAAAATTATTTATTAATTTATTATATTGATATTATAATTTATTTAAAATTCTTTCGATGTCAATCCAGAAGTAACCTTATCTTAACATCTCAAGATTCTGTTATAATCTTATTTTGTTTTTTGCATATTAAAAGAAAGTAACACAAAAACTACCGTTCTATTACTTTCTCTTCTTTTGTTCAAAATGTTTATTCTTCTTCGTCTTCAACTACCTTCACTTTATCTTTCTTTTCCAATTTGTAAGCTATTCTTTATGCATATCTCATAATCAGTTTGCCTTCTTTTTTTTTTTATTGATTAGTTTCGCAATTTGTTTGGACATCTTTTGTTGTCGTATCTCTTTTTGCACATTCCGCATTAGCTTTGTATCTTTCGCTTGTCATCCCTTTCTACACAATTTCACAACTCACAATTTCAGCAATTAAATCATTTTATGACAAATTACTTTAAAGCAAAATGCCAGAAAAGTTTGCATGAAAAGCCAACAACAACAAAAGTAATAAATTGAAATAAAATTAACAACAACAAAAACAAACGACAAATTTTTTTGCTATTCGTATTGTTGATCGCGCTCTCTCTCTGTTTCTCTCCCTCTCCCACTCTATCTCTCATTCTTGCGTATTGAACGAAATCAAAACGTGTGTGCACGTTGCGTCGCTGCCGCTGTCGGCGTCGGCGTCGCAGCCGTGCGCTAATGATGGACATGCGGGGAGGGGCGACACAACAACAGTCGTTGACATTGTTATCTTAAATTGCCCCGTTCTGGTTGTTGTTTTTGTTGCAGCTATTTGATTTTGTCATCATCTTTACACGCTTTATGCAAACAACAAAACCGAGTAAAGAGAAACCTCAGACTCAATACTCTTTCCAGTTTAACGGATCAAATCATTCCATTTTCCATTAACTTTCAGCTGCCCTTCTGATAAGACTTTAGTGTTCGTTAACTGATAATTTACTTCAATCGAAATAGTCCAATTTTTATTATAATACGCTTTTTGATCAGATTAATATTTACAGGCGGAAATACAGAGATGCGATTGCTATCGATAGCAGCTCTTATCGATAATTTAATATCTTAAGCTTATGCGAATTTTAAATAAGTAAGAGTATGCAGAGCAGTGCAGTGCTAAGAAGCTAAATGAGACAGGCAGAAAAACTGAGTGAGAGAAAGAGAGCAAGAGCATTCACAGTCCACATCTGGACGTCTCCGTCTCTCCAACTCGCGACCGACCGACAACTTTGTGTATTACAACATTGCGCGCCTCAGCGACGACGGCGGCGACATAAATTCTACAGCTACTGCTGCGACGCCGACGCCGAAGCTGACGTCGACGCGACGCGACGTTGGCTGCGCTAACGATTCGTTTTGTTCCGTTCATGTGCCGTTGGCCCCCAAAGGCGAATAAATAACAAAAACAAATGTAGCTTCGGCTGCTGATCGTTTAGCCTCCTCGTTATTGGCTCGGCGCTTTACACGACTTCGTTGTTGTGCTCGGCATTACAAAAGTTCGCTGGTTGCCTTTATGTTGTTATACCCTGTGCCCATTGAAAATGGTCAAAAGGGTATATTCAGGCCTGTTCCGGTTTTCACTTGTTTTTTGCGAATTTCAATCCGCAAGATTTGACCGAATTTCCCTTAAAATTCCTTTACATTTCCTACGAATTACCCTCCGAACTTCCCTCACACATTGTGTTGAGTAATTTTTAGCAGAACAGTGCTGGAAAATGTTTTGAGTGAATCAGACATTTGCGTCAAAAGAATTTCCGTCTGTCAAATTGTGTAATTAATTCTTCATTTACTTATTTAATAATAAGTGGAAGCATTTTTCAAAGGTAAAACCTACTTTCCGGATAACTTTTGTATTTTTGAAAGTGCGGGCTGATTTCAGTGTTGAGAAATGTATTTTTGCAGAGTTGTCAATTGTTGCACAGTGTTTGTATAAGCCTAGTACCGACGTGAGATAAATTTTTAGCGGCGGAAAATGCACAATATTTAGCTGTCGACGAGCGTAAAGCCAGAGTTGCCAATGCAGCACGGAAAAATAACAGAAAATGGAATGGTAACTCTATGCGTCAGCAGCGGTTTATTTTAAATATGAACATGCAGAGCTGATTTGCAAAAAAGAGGAGAGAATAGGCAATGAAAAATGTATATTAATATTAATAGAGGAGAAATATGCGATGAAACGCAAGCACAGCGGGTATTTGGTGCACTTATCGCTTTTGAACTTTTCACGTAGATTCTCCCTCTAAATTAATGAAAAAATACAAATATTGGCCTCTTTTCCACCTCGTTAATCAGCAGAATTTTGTCTGCTGTCTCGAAAAGATCCAATCTGCGGTTTTTTGTTAATTTCACCGCCATTTCTTTTGACTTATTGTGAGAGAGTGAGATAGATAGATACCGAAACTCTAAAGAAATATATTTTTCGCTTGGCTTGACAGCTGTTTCAAACAGTGCTGGATAACGCCCGTTCCTTATCTGGCAACTCCGTTTTTAGTTTCAGTTTAGTTGACGTGCGGACCGACAAGCGGAGATAAATGTCGTCTTCTTCTTATTCACCTTACGCCAGCGTTTTTTTTATATGGAGTTTGACCTTACGCTAGGCCTTTTTTCTGACGTCGGTACTAGGCTATACAAAAAAAATCTGCTTTTTTTGCATTAAATAACAAACAGTTTTGTCCAAACTTGCATTAAAAAAAACAGAAATTTAATTCATTATTTTACGCAATGCTTAAAAGCACTTAAGCTGTGGTTTAAAATTTGTACCAAAATATTTACTACTTTCCTGACATACAAGGGCAGCCCTAATAAACTTCCTATTCATTTTCACAAATTCTTGCGGAAATTAGAACAAGTCGAGCAAATCCGACAAAAATGTTAGGTTAGAGTCTTATCGATTTTGAGGTATGATGAAACAAAAATTATTTAAAAATCAAATAAATTACTGTTTGTTTATCTGATGATGTTGAATTATTCCTAAAACATTAGATTATTTAATTTATATTTTGTTTTTACTTTAACTTTATGCTAAGCATGCTAAAATCATCGATTTATCCCTGCCGAATTCAAACTCACTAGCTCAATGTCACGTGAATTCAATCCGCAAAATCTTGCCGAAAGTGAAAACCGGAACAAGTGAGGGAAATTCATTTTCGCAAAATCTTGCCGAAAGTGAAAACCGGAACAGGCCTGATTAGATTTGTGTGATGTATGTAACAGGCAGAAGGAAGCATCTCCGACCCCATAAAGTATATATATTCTTGATCAGCATCAACAGCCGAGTCGATTGAGCCATGTCCGTCTGTCTGTCCGTCTGTCCGTCTGTTTGAACGCATCGATCTCAGAGACTATAATAGCTAGAGACTTCAAATTTAGTATGTAGGTTGCTGGATACCGGACGCAGATCAAGTTTGTTTTTAAATTTGGATCGGACCCCTATATCATATAGCTGCCATAGGAACGATCAGACGAAAATCAAGTCTTAGTATGAAAAACTTTTTTGTTGTTTGAGATATCTCAACCAAACTGACAGAATATGCATATGGGATGTTTCCAAACCATTTGACCAAATTTGCTTGAAATCGGATCACTATATCATATAGCTGCCATAGGAACGATCAGACGAAAATCCAGTCTAAGTATGAAAAACTTTTTTGTTGTTTGAGATATCTCAACCAAACTGACAGAATATGCATATGGAATGGCTCCATACATTCTGACCAAATTTGCTTGAAATCGGATCACTATATCATATAGCTGCCATAGGAACGATCAGACGAAAATCCAGTCTAAGTATGAAAAACTTTTTTGTTGTTTGAGATATCTCAACCAAACTGACAGAATATGCATATGGGATGTTTCCAAACCTTTTGACCAGATTTGGTTAAAATTGGACTACTATATAATATGTATTTATTTATGTTTTATATGCTTTTATACATATTACTAATTCTATAATAACCAATATTCTTTTTTGTGGAAACTGGCACAGGGTATGTTACAGTCGAGCAAACTCGACTGTAGCCGCACCACCTCGCAAGCGAAGCGAGCCGGGGGTAGGCGAGCGAAGCGAGCAGGGGGCGGAGCCCCCTTGTTGCTGTTGTTGTTGTTGTTGTTGTGGCTTGGGCTTTAAAAAACAAACTTTTATCAAACAATTTGCAAGCATTTTCTTTTGGAGGTCTATTTATAAATGTAAATATGTATGTTTACACATGTGTACAGATACACATGCAAGTTTTTACTATAAATGTATGTGAATTGAAAATATACATTGTAATGGGGCATATATAGCTTAGTCATTGGGCCATCTTAAGTAATTACGTTAATAATTTTAAGTACAATTAATAATGTTTATAGTTATTTATTATATTTCAAATCATTATGAATAACATTAGCATAACTAATAAACTGTAAGTTCGGCAATTTCTTTTAAAAAAATCTTCATAATTATATTTTTTATTATACTTCCAATCATTATAAAAATTTTAGCATAACTAATGAACGTAGTTTCAGCTGATATTTTCATCGAAATACTTTATCTTTTGTTTATATTCTATTAAAGTGTCACTAATCTATCAACAAATTGATAAAAACTATCCTTGGCAGTTTATTTTTTATCAATTGTAAGTAAATAATATTATCAATGTTGTCTTAGTCAACTTGTACATAAGTTCTTATTGTTCCCATACTTGTGTAATGCTCCAGTTATGAGTTCAAAGTACGTATTACATTTGGCTCACATACATACATATCTTGATAAGTCACTGCCTATTTATAATTAGCTTTCACTTTCAAAAGGCAATCAATAATTCAATTAGTAACACTTTTAAATTTTTAGATTTTATTTCTTTTCGTTTCTTTCTGCCCACATGTTTATTTAAAATGCATTGCCGTCCATTCGAACATTTGATTTCCAGATTTAAACAAAGGAATAACCTTTTTTTGTGCTTCTTTCTTTGGTCTTCCCCATCAATTTATTAAATGAATTATAGCCTTCGATTGTTTCCTTCCTGGTCATGAATAATAAGTTCAACAAAATTTCATAAGAAATATAAGTATTTCTTTTAAGAATACAAATGCATATTGTTTAACAAATATACTTTATAAATAATCGAAGATAAGGCTAGTGAATAGGTCATGAATCTGATAATAAAGGTTTTTTAATATTTATAAACAATGAGAAATTCTTGTTTTGGAACTTAGATAATTTAGAAAATTAGAGAAATTTTACTTTTAAACAACATTAAATTAAATATTCTAGAAAATTCGAAGAAATTCAAATATCCGAATTACTTTTTAAAATACTAGAAGATTTTGTGATCAGAATCATCGATTAATCGATAAACAATTACTTCAATCTTTTGTCCCTATCTAAGTTCGTTGTTTAACTTATCGTGGGAACAATTTATATTTTTATTTTCTCAAGGTCATTGCAGTTTCATTAGCGTTGTGCACTTGATTAAATCTAAAATTTCACTTTTATGTGCGACGTAATTGAATTTGAATTTTGTTTTATTCATTTACAAATGGTTTTACTTTTACTGCTGGGGCAACTGCATAAAACATATGCAGCGATTCCAATTGGCCTTCGCGTTTTCCAGTTGGAATTCCAGTTGAAGTTTATAAAAAATAAAAGCAAAAGGAAAAAGAAAACACAACAAATGGCAAAGACAACAAACAGATAGTTTGTTGGCAGTGATTGGCGCTTGTTAAATTATTTTTTATATATTTTTATAGCGTTTATTTAGCATTTTAATTTAGTTGTTTTTGGTTGTTGTTGTTATTGCTGCTTTTGTTTTATAATTTCACATTTCGCAAAAGTTCGTTGTGCTCTTACGTTGCTTTGTGTGTTGTTGTTGTTGTGCGGCTTTGTTTCGTATCGTTTCGTTCCATTTCACTTCGTTTCGTTTGCACTTCACGACGTCGTTGCCCGTCGCGTCGCGTCTTTCACACATTACCAGTGTGTGTGTGTGTGTGTAGTGTATGCATACAGTTGTACATATGTTTATACATGCTTTTATATCATTTGCAATAACAAAATAAAAATGCGTCACAATTTATTTGCACTTTTGCTAGCGGCAATTCGTATCACACACACACACACACACACATCTACATTCATATGCACACATTCATACTTGCACGTGTACATACATACATACACACATAAATATATTTAGCCTTGACCTCTACAATCTACGGCCCACCACAGCCACCGCTGCTGCGTCTGCTGCTGCTGTTTCTTCTTCTTCTTTGACTGCTGCGCTTTGAGTTTTGTTTTTGGGGCCAACGAATTTTATTCTTGTTCTTCTTCAGTTTCTTTTCATTGCTGTTTCGTTTACCTTATTCTGTTTGATTATAAATCAAATACAATTGATTTTTGTTTGCACTAAAAGTCAATTGAAATGTCTACGAACAACATAAAAACACGTATTTTATATTTTAGCTGAGTGAGTAGAAAAAATCTTTAAAAAGAAACAAGTAACTAAAAAATATATTATTCTTTAGCTAGTTAACGGCATTCTCAAATTTAATGCTAATAAATATAAATTTGCATAGATTTATTTATAGATACACTTCAACAATCAAAATAAAAACCTGTAGATGATATTTAAATAATGAAATAAATACATTAGTGTAGTTGAGGAATATTAAAGAATGAATACAGCAATAAATATGCATTTAGAAAGTTGTATCTTTTGTCGTAATTTAAAGAAATTATTTGTATATAGTGAATCTAGAATCATTCAGATTATATTTATTATAATCAAAAATATCCATTAGAAAAATTAAAAATGAAAATTGTATTATTAGGATAGGATAGGATAGTCAGACAGCTCAACCGAAGTCGAGAGCACCCAGAAGCCAAGTGGCCCATTGTGGTGTCTGATGTGCTGTAGGAAACGAAGGGGGAGTGGGAGGGTTGATGGGATATGGGGAAGGATGCGCTATGCCATTCGGTGTCAACCAGCTGGTCTCTTTGGGCTACGCCCGCCCGTGAAACCAGCCGGTGGAGTCTAGAAAGTATGCCAGGTCCTCCAGCCGCACATTCGCGAGACTGCCCAGATCATCAAAGAAGGGTTTTCCGAGAAACCGGTTACGCCTTCTCTGAAGTGCAGGACAGTCACAGAGAAGGTGTTGGACACTTTCCATCTCTTCTTCGTCTCCACAGCTGCGACAGAAGTCCTGATAGGGCCCACCATATCGCTGTGCCATACGGCCGATATGGCAATGTCCTGTCAAGACCCCCGTCAGTAGCCTTATCCTGTTCTTGTTGAAGTGTAGGAGTTCGGCAGTTCGCTGTGGGTTGTATCTTGGCCAGAGTGCTTTTGAGACAAGACAGCCCAGTATCGCTGCCCAATGTCCGTCTGCCGCCGCCCTTTCGGTTCTTGTTAGTTCCGAGAGAGCATACTGGATAGGCTTGCATATGTCTGTCACCGCGCAATTAGCCGGCAGCGCTGATCCGACTCTAGCACACTCGTCAGCCATCTCATTACCAGACACTCCCGTGTGTCCTGGCACCCAGACGAGTCTGATGGAGTGATGCTGACATTGGTTCAGAGCTGCGGCCGTGTTTCGGGTGAGCTTGCTCTTGACTGTGTTCGTGGACAGAGCCTTTATTGCAGCCTGGCTGTCGATGTAGATTGATATGTTCCTTGCAGGTCCCTCCAAGGTGTATATCAATTTGATCGCTTGCCAGACAGCATAGATCTCTGCTTGGAACACGCTGCACCAATCTGGGAGGCGAAAAGAAAGCTGCACAGCTGGGTCGCTGGCGTAGACCCCCGCTCCTGTGCCTTCTTCCGTCTTTGATCCATCTGTATAAAATGACAGCTCGTTCCGCCTTAGAGGGGTTTCTTGCTGCCATTCTGCTCTATCCGGGATGACTGCTGTGAAGCTGTCATTCCATTTGTGTTCTTGGATAAAATAGTCGTACTCCTCGGCCACAGCTGTGAGTCCTACCGAGAGTAGGATAGTGCTGTGCCCTTTGGCACCCGGCTTGAGGAGGCTCAGCGCCCTCAGCCTGACTGCGCTCCTTGCTGCCGCGTGCTGTAGGAATACGCCTATTGGGTCCAAGTCCAGTATGACGTCCAAGGCCGCTTGAGGGGTAGAGCGTACACACCCTGTGATTCCCAAACAAGCAAGTCTTTGCACCTTTTGGAGATTTCGCAGGTGAGAGTCAGTGCGAGCCGTTTCCCACCATACCAGACTTCCGTAGGTTAAGATGGGTCTGACGACTGCAGTGTAGAACCAGTGAATGATTCGCGGCTGCAGTCCCCATCTTTTCCCAAATGTTTTCTTACATACATAGAAGGCTTGTAGTGCCTTTTTCATCCTCTCCTCCGAGTTTCTCTTCCATGAGAGTTTGGAGTCGAGGATTACTCCCAGGTACTTTGCCTCCTTTGATAGCTTGAGCTGCGTTCCTCCTAGTGTAGGAAGTCTGAAGCTCTCTATCTTAGTTTTCCTTGTGAACAGAACAAGTTCAGTCTTTTGTGGGTTTGCCCCCAGACCGTTCTTTTCTGCCCAACGCAGCGTCAGGCCCAGTGCATTCTCCATAAGTTCACTGATAGTGGGCAGAAATTTGCCAGTTATCAGTAGAACAAGGTCGTCCGCGTAGGCTGTGACGTTGTATCCTGTATTTTTTAATCTTAACAGAAGGCCATTGAGGACAAGGTTCCACAAAAGGGGAGAAATGACTCCCCCTTGTGGGGTTCCTCTAGTAGCCTTCCTTCTTATTGTCGAGGTGCAGAGCTGGGCGTTAATCACCCTGCAGCGAAGCATGTTGCCAAGCCACTGGGTGATCGTCGGGTGTGAGCCAATTTTGACTAATGCAGTCGTTATTGACTCGATCCTGACATTGTTGAAGGCGCCTTCTATATCAAGAAAGGCCGCCAACGCAAACTCCTTTCTCTGCAGGGATCTTTCTATTGCGCCAACTACCTCATGTAGTGCGGTCTCAACTGATCTGCCTTTGAGATAGGCATGTTGAGCCCCGCTAAAAACTTGAGGTGTAAGCTTAGCTCTCAGGTACAGATCTAAGACTCGTTCCAGCGTTTTCAGTAAAAACGAGGATAGACTGATGGGTCTGTAGTCTTTTGGTGAGCAGTGGTTTATCTTCCCTGCCTTGGGAATGAAGGCCACTCTCACTTCTCTCCAGCTTTTTGGGATGTATCCCGTGACGAGGCATCCCCTGAAGATTTCTAGGAGCCATGGCAGGAGATGTTGACACACTGTCTGCAGCATAACTGGTCTGATGTCATCCGGTCCTGCAGACTTGTAGGGGTGGAATGACATGATAGCCCAGATTATCTTTTCTTCACTAACGATTTCGTCTATTGTCGCCTTACTCTCCAAGCTTATCTCACTACCCGATTCCCCGCTGATAGTGAGAGTGGAGGTTCCACTATCGTCATCAGCTGCCAGGCAGCCCGGGAAGTGAGTGTTCATGAGGAGTTGCAGAGACTCTTGGCTATCCTTCGCGAAATTGCCGTCCTGGTCACACAAGAGACCAGGTTTGGCCGGATCCTTTGCTAGCAGCCTCCGAAGTCTGGACGCCTCAGTGGTACTAGTCAGATCCTCGCAGAAGGCGGCCCATGAGTCTCTTTTGGCTCTTCTGCATTTCTTTTTGAAAATTTTAAAGCCAAGGTGATAGGAGGTCCAATCACCTTGACAATTTCCTGCCTTTGCTCTGTTGTACAGTCTTCTCGTTTCCTTCCTAATCTGGCCAAGCTCCGGTGTCCACCACGTGCTGCGATTGGGCTTTGGTGTTCGACTGATAGGGCAGGATTTGAGAAAGGCTGTACAAAGTGCTTTTGTTACGATCTGGGTGGACCTCTCCAGAATGTCAGGGTGGCTCATCCGTTCCACTGGATGGTTTGGAAGAGAGTTCCTAACATACCGTGAGAACTCATCCCAGTCCGTTCTTTTTGGGTTCCTGAAAGGCAACTTTTCCTCTCGGGACCATCTTACTTCAAACACTATCCTGGAGTGATCTGAAAAAGAGCACTCTTTGGATACGTGCCAGTTATCTATACATAGGGAATCGCTGTTGGTCGCTAGGGTTACATCAATAACCTCTGCACGGTTCTTGTTGCGGAATGTGGGGTGATTACCCCTGTTACACACAACAAGGTTCGTGAGTAATGCGAATTCCAACAACGACTCCCCCCTGTCATTAGTATCCGTGCTCCCCCACAGGGTGTGGTGAGCATTAGCGTCGCATCCCAGGATGACGTCGATACCCTCCTTCTGCGCATGCTGAATGAGGGCTTTGACATTGTCCGATGGCGGGTCTTTTTCCTCATACGGTAGATATGCCGAGACCAGGTATAGGTTGGGCCCGTTCCTTCGCTCGCATAGTCCTACCGTCAGGTCACTGCTACTGTAACGAGAAGAGAAGATAACATTAAGTCCAGCCCTTATCACGATACAGGTTCTTGACTTACCCACAGTATGTGGGACAAGGAGGTGATATCCGCGAGAACTCAGTCCGCAAACCCTGCCTCGTACGATCCAGGGTTCCTGGACGAGAGCCACGTCTACCCCCTCCTTGTCCATGTACCGTAGTAGGTCAATCGAAGGGACACTAGAGTGATGCAGATTAATCTGTACCACTTTCAGTCTCTCCGGTTGACCTAACATCCTCCTTGCCTCCGGGAATGAATGCTTTGAGGCTACCCATTCCCATCTTCAGCTGGCCTTGTTTCCGCAGGAGGTGGCTCTTGGATTCTGGACCAATGCTGATCCAGAGCTCCTTGCCGTTTCCTTTGTCACGGGCCAATCCTCTCTTGATCGTCCAGTCCTCTGTGACGCAGTCTTTGTTCTGGCGTTTGATCATGTCCAGAATGGTTCGATCCTCCATGATTGGAGGTGGGATCCAAACCTTAATGATCGTTCGCTCAGGGACTTGGTCTGTGGGAACGACGTCAATCTTCGCACCAGGCCAAAGTTCACCAACGCTATGGATAGTGTCTTGAAGGAACCGCAGGGATTCCTCGTTGGCACAGGCCACAGCTTTGGCGCCCTTAAACCACTTGATGCCATCGAACTCGGCCAGGAACGGATTCACTGGTCGGCACATGGCTTCATGTAGTGCCTGGTTGATCTTCTCCTCCAGCTTTAGCCAGTTCTCGACTGTGAACTTCCCTTCCGGGTCGTTCCTGTCGATGATGACTGCCTGCAGTTCCGGCTTGGAGCTGAGGCTGGCCAGAATTCCTTCTGGGCGCAGCCGTTTGCTATCCGACGCCTTCCCTGAGTCGTCCGATCTCTGCCTTTTGCTGGAAAAGGGGTTCTGCCGCTTTCCGCCCGGTCCCTCCTTCTTGGTGGGTTTGGTCGGAACAGCAGTCTCAGTGGCCTGGGATTTGGGCACAGGTGCTACCGCCGTCCTCGATGTGGAGGGAGTTTCCTTCCTGCTCGAGGTGGCTGCAGCTTGCGTGCTTGCAGTCCCTGTGGCCACTGACTTTGCACTCGTACTTTGTGCTTCAACCTGAGTGCTGCTAGGGTTAGCAAGCCTCTCAAATCTCCGCACGTTGTACTCGTGCTTTTTCTTAAGCCTAGTCTCCTGCGCGGTCAACGTCTCCGGACTGCGGCCTTCAAGTCCCCTAAGGAACTTGAGTGCGGCCTTGTATCCGGAGCGCTGTTTGCGCCGGAGTTCGGCTTGGCTTAATTGCCTCTTTTCAATGGGCGGGTCTGAAACCGGGGCCACGTCAACGGAATCCATGTTCTGTGGCTCATCATTTAACGGCATTCGAGCCAACGCTTGCGCTAGCTCTGATTCCGTCAGTGATGGGCCTGTGAACACGAACTCCGTGTCAGTAGCCAGGGGTTCCAGCACCACTTCCTCCTGTCTTTGCAGCGGGGTTGCTGCTCTCGATGTGTGACCGCTGGCGACACGCAGAGAGGATTGCTCCTCACCGTGCCCGCCGGTGGTAGCAGTCACGCCTCCCACCGACGTTTGGGCTGATATCCCAGCCCGAGTTGAAACTTCGTACTCCTTCTCCATAGTGTCATACTGGATGACGGGGGTTGGCTAATTATTTTCTGGGGGCCACCCCATAGCGTTTTATCCTTATCCGCCAAGTATACCTCTAGCCATGGTTTCAGTTCGAAAACGAACTTCCACCTTAGCTAGACACCACATTGCCTCGGGCGAGCAAGGGACATTGCATCCCCCGGTCGCCCGGTTCAATGCAGTGCCCATTGCCCAGCCGGCACCCTCGGGGAGGGTTCAGCTAGAGGATTTTCGCCAGCCAAAAAAAATTGTATTATTAAATCATTTATTTATTTTGAGCAATTTAATTTTAATTAAACTTTTGTCATAATTTTCTAGCTTGTAGAAAGCTAGCAACGATATCTACAGTGGCTCACAGCTTAGTTCTACCAGCACCTTTAAAAAAGTTTCTGTAGAAACAATTTAAATGCTGATTTTTAAAATGTTTTCAATATTTTTTAAATAATTAAACAAAAACAATATTTTAAAATAATTAGGCATTATTTCTTTGTTTTTTTTTGATTTTTTTTTTAAATTCAATCATAATTAATTATTACAAAATATTTTTTAACTACACTATCTTGATGACTACAGGGTATACATATAATTTAAAGTTGCCATTAATAAAGATGCAATTAAAGTGCGTTTAATTAACCAAATCAAACAAATAATCAGCATCACGAAACCTTCACAATATTATTGTTTCTTGATTTTTATTAATTAATATTGATAGATTGCAACAATAAATTGAAACGTCAACTTTTCAACTCGCATATATAAACAAATGGCAATTAACCATGTCGAACACGCCCACAAAAGCAAAAAACAACAACAAATCGAAATGTTAAAAATAGTTGGCATAAATAAAATGACAAATAACAACAAACACATCACAGGGAAGAATTTTGTGTATATATACATGTGTATAACAAATCATTAAAAATGTATAAATATAAACAAAATGGCAAATTGAAAATTTCAACAGAAATAGTTTTAGATTTGTGTTTTTACTAACATTTTATTTCATTCTATTCTTTATTTATTTATCTTTGTTTATATTGCGAAATGATTGCTAGGTCGGGTTTGTGTGTGTGTGAGTATGTGTGTGTGTGTATTCTTTTCAAGTTTTGTTTACATTTTTGATAGTTTTATCAGCGACACGTGAGTTTCTTATTCAAGGGGAATATGAGGAAGGCGCTGTTCCCATTTTTCTTTTACCTGTTAAGCATTATGGAACTCGTAATGCCCTAGAATTGAAGTGGATCGTATTTAGGCTTATCTCTTAGACTTCTTTTAACGTTTGTAATCCCAAACCGAACACGAGTCGAGCATTTGGACAACTTATATACCCTTATCAATTCGTGGGACAGTTTCCATTTAAATGAAATATTTCTACTTTCTGCTGGTTTCAATGGAAAAATTGTTAATCATATTTGTATGGCAGCTACCTTTTATAGGGGTTCCTTAATGTGTGTACATACATATATATATATTATATTGAAACCCTTTGTAAATGACGCAATTATGTGTTTTAATTAGAAGTTTCAGGGAAATTAAACTTTTGTTGGCATCTTTCTTATACAACTCACTTTTTATTTTCGTTGCAGTCCTTTTTAGAAAGACATTCAACCGCTGAAAGTAATTAGGAGAAATTATTTTTCCTGATCTTTGTTAATTTAATCACAATATCGTCAAATTATGTTTAATTTTAAGTATACATAGTTGTAAATATAAAATGAATATCAAATAATCAAATCAATACTTAATAATAATATAATACTTTCGACGTTATTAAAATTATTTATTCATGTTATATAATGTGTTAACTGTTTTTAATTATAGTCATTCTTTTGCTTACAGTTAGAAAACTTGTTTTTTACGTATCTGAGTAGATTTTTAAT
Organism: Drosophila subquinaria; assembly: GCA_037043405.1. Taxonomy (NCBI): domain Eukaryota; kingdom Metazoa; phylum Arthropoda; class Insecta; order Diptera; family Drosophilidae; genus Drosophila; species Drosophila subquinaria. The sequence continues at coordinate 5,169 of JBAMBL010000337.1, read as the reverse complement.
AGCGCAAATTTGCATTAAGCTATGAAGATTATTCATTATAATAAGTTTATGCTAGTTTTATTTTGAGGTTTGAATGATTTGGGTAATTCCCTAGATATAATGCAAACTGGAATAAAACGTGATTTGAGAATTTATTAAAAACTCTCTTTTCTCATGCATCAAATCTATTTAAAATTTCAATTGTTAAATGGATTTCAACGGAAATTAATTTTATTTTTTTATTTTTATTTATTCATACCAGCGGTGGGCACGCATGGGCTCCGGGAGCTAGCGTCTGCTCCCAACTTTATTTCTGCCTATTCGGCGCCGTGAAGTCGCACAAAAGACTCGCGAGCATGTAGGTAGACTCTAATAGGGTTATTGTTGTTGTAGTTTTAGTTGTAGTGCTCCCGAATTCAGATTTCGTGCACACAGCTGATCTATACCTTTATATTCCAGACATTAAGACTTCCAAATATATCTTGTCCATCCAATAAATATGTGATCTTTCTCTCTCACAACTATTTTCTAATTATTTTGCTTTTCGGCTTTCTATTTTCAGGCAAAATGGAACCAAACAGACATCACGAATATCAAACGCATCATCATCCACAATCGCACCACCAACTGCAACAGCTACAACAGCAACAACAACAACAACATCCACAAAATCCACATGGACATGTGCATCCACAGCAAGCCGTACATCACCACCTGCAGCATCTCCAGCAACCACCAGCACCACCGCCAACAGCAACATCATCAGCAGCACCACAACAACAGGTCACAGGAGGTGCACCACCGCAGCAACAACAACAACACCACCACCTGCCAACGCATTCGCATTTGCACCACCAGCAACAACAACAACAACAACATCATCACCTCCAACACCACCAGCAGCAACAACAGCTGCAACACCAACAATCGCTGGTCAGCAGCGTTGGCACCACTGGCACCACCAATAGTAGCAGCTACCACCAAACGCATCCCGCTTATATGCTGGGACCCCGCGGTGGTGCAGCAGCAGCATCTGTAATGCCACCGACAGTTGCTGCGACAGGTGGTGCTGGTGGTGCAGGCGTCGATCCCCATATGCAATATTACACCTCCAATCGCGAGCTGATTGTGGGCAAAAAGTCAACCGCCGAGCCACTGCCACTGCCACATGCCACCAGCTGGCAGTACAAGACGACGCCAGCCAGTGGTGCAGGTGGTGCGTCAGTGCCAAGGCACCACAGCAGCGCCATGTACAGTAGCACCAGCTACTGGCAGCCACAGCCGGAGGAGCAGCCACAACCAGCACCACCGCAACCTCCCACGCACCACATGCTGCAGCAACAACAGCAGCCGCGTTACAGCTACAACAAGGCACCACCAACAACAGCAGCAACACGTCCAAGTGCGATAAGCAGCAGTGGTGCGAGTGGTGCAGCAAGTGGCAGCAATCAACGCTACTACGAGGAGAACTTGAAGTACGCCAAGGTGTTGAGCTATGCACCACCAACGGCAACTGCCACGCGCTACGAGCTGATGGAGCATGTGGTCAATCCGAGCAATGCGCTTCTGGGCACCACCGACCAACAGCCGAGTCCCAACTACGCTCGCAAGTGTCCCCAGCACTACGAGCCACCCACTGAGCAGCGTGGTGCAGCAGCCCCAGCACCACCACCACCTGCACCACAGCAACAACAACAACAGCATCAGAGTCTGTACATGCCAATGAATTTTCAAAATACCGTGCACAATGCTATTGAGAAATATGTGCGAGAATCGGCGCCAGCTCCGAGTCTCGAGTACAGACGAAGCTCCAGTGGTGCAGGTGGCAGCTATGGACGTGGCGCCACCACCGCCGCCAGTGGCAACTACTACAACAAGCAAGCAGGCTATGGCAAGTTGGAATCGGAGCCACCGATCTTGACGCGTGCCTCGCTCTACCAGAATCCCTATAATGCAACCACTGCACCAATACCACCACCTGCTGATAAGGAGATGGCAGTCAGTTCGCGTGATCCTTCACCTGTTGCACCACATGGTTATCCCACCAAATATGGCAAACTGCTGCAGCAACATACAACAGCTGTGGCACCACCACCAACAACAACAACAACACCACCACAACAGCAACAACAGCAACGCACCACCGCCAGCTATGCGCAATACTATCACCATGGAACGCCTTCACCCGCAGCGGCTCAGGTGGCTTCGCCCACACCATACAACCACACGCCACCACCGAGTGGTGCAGCTGGAGCTGGTGGTGCAACGAGTGTTGGCTCCAACTACTCCACACTGCAGGTGTATCCACATGGACCGGATATATGTTGTCAGCCGGTGGTGGTGGGCAAGACCACAATGCCACCACAGGCACCACAGACTGTGGTGCCCAAGAAGGCCACGCCCACAGCAAAGCCCAATTATAGGGCGTTGATCAATGATATGCTGAAGAGGAACACGACGAGCGAGGAGGAATTGAACCTGAAGATAATCAAAAAGACGCTTAACATGGAGACACCAGGCAATCGAATGCCAGTTGCTCCGCCTCCTAATCCTAATCCTAATCCTCCTCCCGCTCCAATTACAGCTGCTCTGCCAGCGCCACTGCCCGCACCACCCATGGCTGCACCACCTGCCGCCCACTCGCCGCTGGATCTGTCCATGCGCACAGTGAAACAAACCGCCGACTCGACGGAATATAAATATCTAAGAAAACTCGAGGAAGCCAAGACGTTGCCAAGTCCCATGACGGGTCTAGGGTTGCCACGTTTCGATATTACGCCTCATTTTGCGAGGGGTGGGGGAGCTGGAGTTGCCACAGCTGCAGCCACGGCGGTGATACGTCAGGCGCCAGCGGCAGCAGCAGCACCACCAACATCAGCAGCAGCACCACCACTACCACCACCTGTAGCAGCTGCCACGCCCCTGCTGATAAAGGCGGCACAGCAGCTGCGACCCAGCGTGCTGGAAACGAATCCCTTTGCCAAGCGCACACAACTGCCGCCCGAGACGAGCATCAAAGTGCTGCCAAGCACCACCAGCACCACCCACAACAGCAGCAATCCCAATTATCTGGGACGCAAGCGTCATTTGCAGGAATACAATCAAGCGACGGCAGCAGCGGCGGCGGCAGCAGCAGCAGCAAAAATCTCCAGATTGGAGGCACCACTATCACTACCAACAGCAACACCAACACCACCAGCAGCACCACCTCAAACGGTGCCCGTGCCCGTGATAGCCATCAATGAACAGGCGCTGGCCGCCAAACGTCTGGAGACATCGTCCATCATTGTGTGTGCACCACCGCAGCACCACCACAAGGGTGCGGAGTTGTTGCTGCCCAAAGTGGAGCCAAGAATCAGAACGAAAGCGGAACTGAAGGGCTTTACGTTTACACCACCCGTGCTGGCAGCGGCCAGTTCCACCACCAGCAGCACAACGCCAGCAGAAATCCACACAGCAGCAGCAGTAGCAACACCTGCCAATTCCACAGCGATTTCAGCTGCAACTCCTGCCAATTCCACAGCCGCTCAGCTGACAAATCACATACAAATCAAATTGGAACCGGCGCCAACGCCCACGACCACGCCCACGCCGGAAGATGTGCACACGGCGAGCTTTTTGGACTGGAGCAGCACTTGCAACAATCTGGTCGAGCAATTGCTGAGCAAAGTGTTGCCCGTGAAGGCGACGACGACGGCAGCAATAAAGTTGGAACTGAGTGAAGATGATTTGCCGGTGGCGCGTATTCTGAAAAGACAACCCACTGTGGCAGATGTGGAGTCAACCACAACAACAACAACCACAACGCAACAGACAAACAATACAGCGACCACCAATGGGATTGCTTTGAGTGGTGCTGCTGGTGCTGGTGGTGCACAGAAGAAGCTCAGCAAAGTGGAGCGTGAGAAGAAGCGTTTGGTGCAGGAGCAGAGAATTGCGGCTCGATTGGCACCTACGGGTCAAAGCAGCAGCTCGGAAAGCGACACCACCGAGCTGCACAAAAGGAAGACCGAGAGACAGAAGAAGCCGCTGATGATGCGAAAAAATAAGACACGTCGAGCGGAGGAAAAGGAGAAGCAATTGAAGCAACAACAGCAGCAGAAGCAACAACAGCAACAGAAATCACAGAGTAGCGATGAAGAAGAACAGGAACAGGAGGAAGATGGCAATAGTTCGAGTGAGAGAGGAAAAGGAGGCAAGAAAGCGAACAAAGTGCAATATGCGAAGCGTAAGAGTGCTGAAAAACAGCATGAAAAGCAGCAGAAAAAGCAGCATGAAAAGGTAAAGGAGCAAAGCAGTCAGGAGACTAGCAGCAACGAGATGGAACAAAAGCAAGAGACTGAGGAGCAGGCGAAGAAGAAAGAGGAGGAGGAGGAAGATGAAGAAGAAGAAGAAGAAGAGGAGGAAGATGAAGAAGAAGAAGAGGAGGAGGAGGAAGAAGACGAAGAAGACGATGCAGATGCAGATGAAGAGGAGGAAGAGAAGGACTCCAAACGCAAACCAAAAAACACGACGACGACGACAACAAAACCTCAGCTGAAAACAAAACAACAACAACGCATCGCACTCAACACCATGACGCGTTCGAAGCGCAAAAAGGAATTGGAACTGCAACTGGCCAATAGCAAAGTGCTGCGCAATGACAAAATCATACGGAATTCCACAACGAAAATTAAACGCAAATATGTGCGAAAACTTGTGCCCGATGGCAACAAGAAGGAAATGATGATGACCAGGCTGAGAAACAAACGTGCGGCGGGCGGCGTGGATCTGGGCCAGCTCAATGGACGCAAGCTTAAGGCCAAGACCAAGGCCAGCAACAACAACAACAACAAGGCGAATCCAACGCCACAGCAACAATTGTTTTTGGAGGAATATCGCTATAAATTGGCCTTGAAAATTCCGCAACGTTTGATTTCCATCAATAAACTGAACAAGTTGCCACATGTGGCAGCCTCGTTGCCAGATCTGGAGCGTGGTCGTGATCGCAGTCAGGAATTGGCCTGTTTTAAGCCAACACGTGGACGCAAGCCACGCGCCAAGTTGCAGCAACTGCAACAACAGCAGTTGAAGTTGCAACAACAACAGCAGCAACAACAGCAGCAGCTGCAACAAAAGCTGACACCCAAATCGATTATTGATGTGCTACATCGTCGTGTCACGAGCAACGGGGCAAATAGTGTTGGTTGC
>JBAMBL010000336.1:0-18533 GCA_037043405.1 Drosophila subquinaria | reverse complement strand
TTATTTCGACTTAACGTAAAGGGATGGATCCGGATGGGTATAAAACTATATATATTTATTTAAAGAAATGAATGCTGAAGCGATTTAAAGTGATTTTATCCCGGGAAAGTTCTGGAATCAAGAGTTATCGTCTACCAAAGTTGAAAAATGGGCAAAATCTAGTGTTTTGCAGGGCCGCAGGCCGAACAACTTGTCAAAAATCATTTCTTTGGGGTAAGCGTTAGAAAAAAGTAATAAAAGCATTCGGTAGAGAATTCTTTAAAGATTGAAAATCCAAAAAGGATTTTTTGATCAAGTAAAATTTGTGGGTAGTACAACCATTTAAAGTTTACCCATTTAAATTTAAAAAACACTAGATTTTGAAAATTTTTCAACTTTGGTAGACGATAACTTTTGAGTCCAGGACTGTCCCGGGATTAAACCACTTTAAAACGCTTCAGCATTCATTTCTTTAAATAAATATGTATGGTTTTATTCCCGTCCGGATCCATCCCTTTACGTTAAGTTGGAAAAACTAATGCAACCTCACAATAAAAACACCCACGCAATTTCAAAGTTCGACCGATTGTTGCTATGGCAGCTATATAATATAGTGGTCCGATTTGAACAAAATTTGGTCTGGATGTAGAAGACAACCGCAGCTTCATAATATGTCAGATTGGTTGAAATCGAACTACTATATCATATAGATATCATAGGAATTAGGTCGACCTATGAAATTCTGATAATTCACACCGGAAAACAAAAAAAAAATTTTTGAAAAAAAAAAATTGTTTTCAAATTTTTTGAAAGTAATTTTTAAATATAAAAACCTTAAAAATAAAACAAAATAAATCAAAAATTTAAAAAAATATTTATTTTTAGGTGCCATAAAATTTATTTTTTTCAAAAATTTCACAAATTTCAACTTTGATAGCCCCTAAGTAAGTATTTAGGGGGCGTGGCACCTTTTTTAAATGCTGATTTCATAGGTTGAAGAGTTATCTATCATATGCCATTAAAATTATTCGATTATCTCATTTGGTTTAAAAGTTACGATTTTTGCAACGTAAAATGAGCAATGGCCCCACTGTGCGTCGCTTATTAATTTCTCACATTGGAGCAAGTGGCGGTCTGCCTCTCGCCCTTTCGTTATCTGCTGCTGCTGTCCTGGGCCTATGGGCTCAGGCGGTGCCGGTGCTGGTCATCGCACAGGCTCTGGTTATCATCTGTTTCGTTGTTCTTTTTAATTGTGTAACTTTTTTTTTTCATTTATTTATTTATTTTTAAATTTTCATTTTGTGTTTTTGTGGTTCTGGTTATCAGTTTATTTATTTATTTTGTACTTTCTTCCTAGCGCGACAAGCATGTTTGAAGCTTTTAAATTAGGGCGCTAGTCACAACAAGTGCAATAATAATATAGTGATTGCAATAGTAAGTTAAGCTTAAATACTAACATAAATCATGATTACAATTACAATGACAAATGAACTTATATGCTAACATTTAAAAGTTATTACAATTACAATTCAACAAATAGACATAAAGTAGTGACTTTATTTAATTTTTAAATTTTACATTAGTTTTACATTTGTTTTAAAAATTTATTTCTATATTTTTAAAGTATGTTATTTAATTTAATGAAGTTAAGTTAAGTTCAGTTAAGTTAAGGTCGGCAAAAATCCTCGACTGAACCCTCCACGAGGGTGCCGACTGGAAATAACACTCCAATGGTTCACTCAGAACTGGTGTTAGCCAAGACTTTTGTTTTCCTGCACTTGGTATGGCTCCTAAATAGCCTTACTGTGTGTTTGGTGACACTTGTCATGGTCTGAGGTAAAGAGGGCCGGACTAAGGTGTAACGCGACCCGTGCCGAGAGTCAACCTGGCTGGGGGCCCTCCCCAAAAATAGCTCAGTCTCAAACGGAGCGTTCGGATACCTGGCGCCCTCCGAACTAACCAGCCTTACCTGCACATAGCGGATCTCTGTGCAGGCGGACCACCCCTTCTCCGCAACTCGTGGGAACTTAACATGTCTAACCTAAATACTAAAAACACAAAACCTTATCCTAAAAAACAACAAGGCATTCCAAATGTCAAGAGTGGCTCTCTTAAAAAGCCAACACTAGCGGCGGCATCGACTTCCAAGTCGGGCCAAAGCGCAACTGTAGCATCGGAGATGGTCACCATGCCAACCGATCTTACTAAAAACGCTACATCGGAGATGGTCACCATGCCAACCGATCAAGCAAATGGTGCCGGTCCAAGTAAACCCGTTTTTCACCCGGGCCTTGGGGTAGAGGGAGTCATCCTAACGCCCCCAATCACCTCGGAGTCAAAGCAGAGCGCTAAAAGCGCAGCCGAGACTCCAGCTGGTGCAGGGACGGCGGGAGAAGCTTCCACAGCCGGTACCAAAAAGAAGTTCTCCTTTACGGAGAGGCGAAGCGCCGGAGATATTCTCCAGCGCCACCATAACAACGCAGGATCCAACCTGTCAGCCGACTGGATGAGAAAGGTAGAGTGGGCCAACAGCGTCATACCCAACTGGCAACAGTCATCAAGAGCGCTTGCAGCGGCCAAGAGGCAGCGCTCACAAGAAGTTCCCACACCGAGCCCCAAGAAATCACGGGTCCAACCGGGCAGATCCTTCGCCCAGATTGCTAAGGAGAGGATCCTTATTGGGGTCCTCGACCGAGGCAATCCGGACGGGAGAATCCCCAGAAGCCAGTGGAAGTGGGTTGAGGCTGCGCTAGCTGCCCAATGCTTCCAGTTGCTGGAGAAGGAGTCTGGGCCACCCCCCGTATGTAAAGACGTAGGGTGGTATCAGGGAAATGTCAAGGTGATAGCCTGTGACGACAACAGGTCGGCAGAGCTATACAAAGCAGCCGTAGCCACCGTAGGCGAGGTCTACAAAGATGCCAAGTTGGCAGCCGTTGACTGGGAGGAGATCCCAGTCCGACCACGGGCGAGGATGTGGATCCCGTCCACAATCAAGGAGCCCGAACAGCTGCTCAAAATGTTGCAAAGATGCAACCCCAGTTTGCCCACTCACGACTGGCGAGTGGCAAAAATCGAAGAAACGCCGGGGCCCACCCACCAAGCAGTCATCATTCTCAACAAAGAATCGTTGGCTCCAATCGACGCGGCTGGAGGGGAGCTAAACTTTGGTTTTAGCTCCGTTTTCATCCGCGTCTATAAATCAGACGCAGCGGTAAGCGGTGCCCCCTCCGACAAGCCAGTCGTGGAGGACATCGCCGCAGAGCTTGAAGCCCCGGAGCGTCCAGAAATGGACGGTACACATCTGACGCGTCCTCACTAACAAGGGACCTCAGAAAGATGTGGCAGACAGGTGACCTGGAGGTCACATCAGACATCGCATCCGACGACGAGGATGCCAATGTTACAGTGGTGGAGGGTATGTCTACAGATGTCTCTAAAGATTCTGCAGATAAACCTCCACCACTGTAAGGCGGCCTCTGCGGCCCTTCTACTCCGCCTGGCTGGAGGCGGAGCCGATATAGCCCTGATCCAGGAACCTTGGGTGGTGTGTGGCAAGGTTTCTGGACTGGGCTCAGCCGACTACAAGTTGTTTGTAGCTAACGCACAAGGTAACATTAGAACTTGCATTCTTGCTCGAAAGCATTTAAGTGTATTTATGCTCCAGAATTTCAGTAATGAAGATAACACAGCAATAAGCCTGGAGCTCCAGCCTGCTCCAATCAGGCTACTTGCTTGCTACATGGCGTATGACCTAGAGGTGCAGAAACATCGATGTTCGTGTCCATCGATGTTTTCGATGTTTTCAAAAAAAACATCGAGTGAAACATCGATGTTTAAAAAAAAAAAAAAATGCAAAAAGAACAGAAACAGCACAAACAGTAACATGAGATTTATTTGAGATCATTTAAAGTGTCTATTTCTATTCAGGAACAAAAGTTGATCAACAACTTCAGGTTTAAGCCTTGTCCTGCGGTCAGATATGGTTTGTCCAGCTTTGCTGAATACTCGTTCAGACTCACAGGACGAGGCTTGTATACAGAAAAATTTTTTTGCAACCAATTTCAGTTCGTTGTCAGCAGTCATCTGTAAAAATATTTCTTATTTAACATGTTAGTCATAATTATTTAAAAATCATACCTCCCAATACTTCAAGGGGTCGCAAGTGTCAGGAATGTTTTCTTTTTCCATATATTGCCTTGTGGCAATAATGGCGTCGGCTCTGGTAGACTTTACTTTAGGCTTATTTTGCAAAAATGAAAATTTGCTGCTTGCCTCGTTTGAAGTTGATTCTGGTGTTGGTGGGCTTGGTGGGCTTGTAAAGATATATAACTTACCTTTCAGGTAATTCTCCATCTTGCCTTCGTCATCCATCAACGTCCACCAACACCATCAACTAGAAATCCTAAATATTATCAACAATTTTGTTAGTTTTTAGAAAAAACAATAAGAAATTCATTTACTTACAATTTTTTCTCACCGAGCGCAGAGTTGTTTGTGAAAACATCGATGGTGGTCACGAACCATCGATGGTTCCGATGTTTTGAAAACATCGATGTTATCGATGTTTCGAGAGTCCCTTTCCCGAGAACATAACGCAGAGCCTGATAAGCGACTGCGTGAGAAACAAAATCGGCCTCATAGTAGGATGCGATGCAAATGCCCACCATACGCAATGGGGGAGCTCAAACATCAACGCACGGGGTGAGTTACTTCTAGACTACATCCTTAATACTAAACTGGTAATACTAAATCGGGGAAACGAACCAACATTCATTATCAAGGACAGAAAAGAGGTCATTGACTTGACACTCGCGTCCCATTCCTTATACGACTTAACCAAAGAATGGAAAGTCTCAGACGAACATTCTTTCTCAGATCATAGGTATATTGAGTTCGTACTTGATCTCAAGCCCCCAAAACCATCTCAGTTCACGAATCTAAGGAAAACAAATTGGACCAAATATCAAATCCTTCTCAGAAAGGCCATTCCAGAGGCAGCACCGGAGGGGCCACACTCAAAGGCGCGCCTTCATAACTTAATCAAAACCTTTACCACTGCATGCAAATCAGCGTGCAAAGCATCCTGTCCCGTCAGTAGACCAAAAGGCAGAAAAAAGCCACCTTGGTGGACCCATAACCTCAACGATCTTCGTAAGAGCAGTAGAACCCTTTTCAATCAAGCTAAAGCTTCAAATCTGGAGGAAGCATGGCTGAACTATAAAATACAACTAGCCACATATAAAAAAGAAATCAGACGAGCCAAGAGATCCTCCTGGCACTCCTTTTGTTCGGAACTTGAATCAACATCTGAAACAGCCAGACTTCGGAAGATTCTTTCTAAATCAGCCCCGTCTCTAGGTTACCTAAAGAGAGAAAATGGCACATGGACAACTTCTAGTGAAGAATCACTGGAAGCTCTTTTGACAAAGCACTTTCACGGATGCTCCCAACGCCTCCCACAATCAACAATGCTTAACTGAGTGCCTCTGAACCCCTCACTTTTCAGTGCAAATAACATCAACTGGGCGATAAACAGTTTCAAACCGTTTAAATCACCAGGACCGGATGGTATAGCACCTGCGCATCTTCAATACGCGGGTAATATTGCCATTAACTGGCTACAAGCAATCTTCTTCGAAATCCTCGGGACTGGCCAGATCCAGAACCCTGGAGATACTCGAAAGTAGTCTTCATTCCCAAGGCCGGAAAAGCTTCTCATATCACGCCCAAGGATTTCAGACCTATAAGTCTGACATCTTTTCTGCTCAAAACCTTCGAGCGTATCCTCTCCCTTCACTTAAGGGCCTCCATCCCCAGCGGCCTCATCTAACTCACAGCATACAGGAAGGGAAGATCTACGAAACAGCTCTTCACTCCGTCATTGCTACTATTGAAAAATCTCTTTCTCTCTAAAGAATTCACACTCATTGCCTTCCTCGACATTGAGGGAGCTTTAACAACGTTTTCCCGCAGCAATTACTGAAGCACTGACGGACCTGGGGATCGAAAGCCGGCTAGTGAGACTGATCAACCAGTTGCTGACAAGCAGGGCTGTGACATCTACACTTGGCTCTTCGACTCTAACCAGGTACGTTAGCAGAGGAACCCCCCAAGGGGGAGTGCTCTCTCCACTCCTGTGGAACATAGTAGTAAACCAACTACTATGCGACATAGAAGGAGGTGGCTGTCAGATAGTAGCCTACGCGGATGACGTTGCAGTTATCTTCACTGGAAAATTTCCCCAGACCTTATGTGACCTTATGACGGTCAAACTCAACAGGTTGGCCACCTGGGCCGACAAATGTGGCCTAGGGGTAAACCCTGATAAAACAGAACTTGTTCTCTTTTCAAGACGATACAAGATTCCCACTCTTGTCCCACCAAATCTTAAAAATTCCATTCTAACCTTCAGTGAAAGTGCTAGATACCTGGGACTAGTACTTGACAGGAAATTGAATTGGAAACTCAATATACACGAAAGATGTAGGAAAGCGACAATCGCGCTATACACCTGCAGGAAAGCAATAGGCATTAAATGGGGCATGTCCCCACACATCGTCCGATGGCTATACACAGCTATAGTCAGACCTATCCTATTATACGGGATTCTAGTCTGGTGGCCTGCCCTATCAAAGGCATCCACTACAAAACAGCTAAACAAAATACAAAGAATGGCGGAAGTCTGCATCACAGGTGCCATGAAAACTACACCTAGTGAAGCCCTCGACGCCATTCTCAATTTACCACCAATCCGACAAATAAGTGTAGAGTTTTCCACCTTAGCAGCTATCCGACTCAGAGACCTCGACTATTGGAACGACTATCCTACGGGTCACTCCTCCATTCTTCTAAACAAAGACAGCATCCCACCTAAAACGGATTACTGTATGCCGACTGAGCATATGATAACTCCGTTCCGTACACTCATCCCTCGCAGGGAGGAGTGGGCTTTTGAACCCCCGGGTAAACCCGGAGCTCTATCCTTCTAAACTGATGGCTCTAAGCTGAATAATCAGGTAGGAGGAACTTGGCATTAATCACTCTTTCAGGTTACCTGACCACTGCAGTGTTTTCCAGGCCGAAATTCTAGCAATAAATGAAGCGCTAATCACCCTAAAAAACTCGTATGCCACTTCAGGCACCATTAACATTTATAGCGATAGCCAAGCGGCTATCAAGTCAATAGCGGCGACTACCACAAAATCGCTCTCAGTCTCGAAATGCCGCAAATCTCTGCACGAGATGGCTGAGCATTTTGACATCTGCCTCATTTGGGTACCTGGACATCAGGATATCCCAGGCAACTGCATAGCGGACGAGTTAGCTAGACAGGGCACTACTGAAATCCTCCTTCCCGACAAAGAGGATATTAGTATGCCCTTAGCGACCTGTAAACTCATGCTCCACACTCAATCAAACCTTAAAAGTACTTTATGCTGGCAAAACAGTCTGTCTGTGTGGCCCGACAAACCTGTCCCCACATAGATAAGGCCCGAACCGACGCCTTGTGTAATCTGAGCAGAGTAGAATGCTCTTTTGTCATTCGATCCCTGACCGGCCATTGGCTAATAGGCATTCATGCCCAAAGGATGAACTTCCCATACAACGATTTCTGCAGGAGTTGCAGAGATGAAGAGGAGGTAGAATCCCCGGAGCACTTCTTCTGCTCCTGCCCAGCTCTAATGAGCAGAAGACTCCGCACTCTGGGTAAACCCTTCCTAGACGGCCTAGGCGACCTAGCCGACATACCACCACGCAAAATTGCTCAATTCGTTCAGTCATCGAACTGGACTCCTTTCTAAGTCATAGCAGGTTTCCCGTGTATGCGGAAAGGATCCTAGATCCGCGGGATCACAATGGGCCAATCTGGGCCTAAGTGCGTCTTCAAGACACCCGCTCTAACCTAACCTAACCTAAGTTAAGTTCTCTCAATAGAATTTTTCTCACTCTCTCTTCATCTATCCCTACTATTTTAATTCCTAAAATGGATATTAATTAATTGAATATTTAACAATTTATTTATTTATTTTTGTGGTGCACAGATGGTTTTCCAGTGCGATTTTAAATTTTGAAGCGCTACTGATTGCCTTGATGGTGTGGGGGAGTTGGTTCCAAATGCGAACAGCATATACAAAGAACTGCTTCATTGTGCAGGAGTACTTGTATTTAAAACTCACAATATTTTTGGTTCTTCTTGATGAGCTAAACTTTATTCTTTCATATAGGTAGGACGGCTCTTGCGTGTATACAATTTTTTTAAGAAGGATCAAGACCCTATAATTTCTCCAGGATTTGAGAGACATGTCAAAGATTTTCATTGAAACGTCAGATATATGGTCAGTTCTACGTCTGTTATAAATATACCTCGAAATATTATTGAAAGCAACTTGCAGCTTGCGTTGGCTGGCGGAGCTGCAGTCACTAAAGACTTCGATTCCATAAAAAAGTACCGGTGTCAGGTACATTTTAGCAATCGTTTGTTTAATTTTAAGTGGTAAGAAGTCTTTAGTTAAATATAAGTTTCTTAGCATTCCATACATTTTCCCTACTGATTTATTTATGTGATCATCCCATGTCAATGTCTGATTAAAAACAAATCCTAGGTTGCTTGCACTTTTAACATAATCAATCGGATTGTTTTCAATAGATAATCTTTGTAGAGTATCTGTATTAAGACCTCTTTTACCAATTACTATACATTTTGATTTCTTTGGATTTAATCCTAGTCCGTTTTTTTTTGCCCACTGACTTACAATTTATAATTCACTGTTACAAACACGAATACACTCATTAATTCTACAAATAGGTCGACTAACATACATTTGAACGTCGTCAGCATACATGTGAACTTCACTATTAGACAATATACTAGGCAAATCATTTACATACACAGAGAATAGTAGTGGCCCTAAGACGGAACCTTGAGGGACACCACGTTTCATACAAAGAAAAGACGAGTACACATCATTAATGGACACAGACTGCTTACGATTACTCAGATACGAGGAAATCAGACTTGTTGCTGAACGCGAAAAATTACGTTTACGACATAGCTTAATACAAAGAATTTCTTGGTTAACCGTGTCAAAAGCTTTACTATAATCTAGAAGGGTCAAAAACGTTATATTGCCATTGTCCGATTTTTCCCTGATGCCTTCAACTATATCTATTATTGCTGTTGTAAAGGGTGTTTTTTTTAGAGGTATAGATCTTCAAATTGAAATAAAACACAAGAAAATCGTTTTAGCGTCCATTAATTTGGCTTTATTGGAAAGATAATTTTATGCCATTTGTGATTTCCGCCATGTAGCCGCCGCGACTGAGGTCCAATTTTCAAACACTTTTTCGAACATTTGGGGCCATATGTCGGAAATAACGCGACGAATGTTGGCTTCCAAGGCGTCAATCGTCTCGGGCTTATCTGCGAAGACAAGCCACTTCCCACAATCCCACAAAAATTAGGCTAAAGGCGTTAAATCACACGATCGAGGCGGCCAGTTGACCAGACCCAAAAAAAAAATGAAATTTTCACCGAAATCGCCTTTCAACTGGGCCATTGTTTCGCGTGCTGTGTGGCATGTGGAACCATCTTGCTTAAACCACATCTAAGCCAAGTCTAGATCTTACATTTGGGGCAAAAAAAAGTTTGTAATCATTCCGAATAACCGCCTCAGAAGGTCGACAAAACTGATCATAAAATGAAAAAAATGAAAAATGCAATTTCTTAACCGAGCATGTATTTTGATGATAAAATTCAATAATTTGCAAACGTTGTTCAGGAGTGAGAGTTTTCATTATAAAATGGCAAACCATATTGAGCGTAAATCAAGTGACAGCTGTCAAAAAGTCCAACTCAGAAAAAAGTGTTGCCAGTTTAAAAACCCAAAGTCTAAAAAAAAAACACCCTTTACAACTTCTGCCAACACGAAATCCTGACTGTTTATCACTCAAAAGTTTGTTACTTGTCAAGTAACTTGTCATCTGACCAGCCATAAGCCTATCAAGAACCTTTGATAAGAAGGGTAAAATTGAGATTGGTCTTATACTCATTAGTAGATTTAGGAATCGGAATTATTTTGGCTACTTTCCAAGAATCAGGGAAAACCGATTTTGTCAAGGCTGTATTATATATATAGCAGTGGCATTCGACTTAATTTTTAACATTGACTCGAGGACGTCTGACTCAGTTACACATGAAAAACTAAAACTATTATCAGAGGTATTATTATCACAGAAGCAGTTTGTATTATCACAATTACAACAGGTATTTGGGGATACGCACTCAACATAGTCAGCTCTGGTTATTTCAGGTACATTGCAGTCTAAGAATTTTGCATTAAGTTCATCAGGATCAGCATCACAGATTCGGGCAGTATTAGGTTTGCCAATACCAAGTTGCTTAATGCACGCCCATTTTTGCTGGTTTAATGTTGCCATATTAAATTGATTAAAATAAAAACTACGTTTCTTGGAGTTAATTAATTTAATCACTTTCATCCTAAGTGACTTATATTGTTCAGCATGCTGGCCAGTTTTGTATCGCTTCCATTTTTTAAATGCAGTATCACGTTTGTGTATAAGCACTTCAATTTCGGAGCTGAACCAGGGATTTACACGAGGCTTGATCATTTTTGATACTAGTGGAATTGTCCGATTATATAGGTACGTTATATTATTTTGTAGGACAGTCAGTTGTGAATTAATATTAGGATAGTCATAAATAGAGTCCCAGTCACATGAATTAAAGTCAGCACTCAGCAAGGCGTAGTCAATATGTTTAAAGTCCCTATATACTATTCTGTTTTCCGTAAAGTCTACATTAAGATTATAAATTAAGAAGATTAAGACATGTTTTGAAAACATTGGCATGGAGAGTTGACTATATGTGGCAATTTTATCACAGTGATTTACAAAAAATAAGTCAAGTAATGTATCACAGTAATTTGAAAAATGGGTAGGTGCAGATGCATTTACTAAGTTTAGTCCTATAGATTCTATGTCGTCCAATAACTGATTTTCTCTCAGGATATTGCTGTTGAAGTCACCAGCTAGAAATTCGTCAGTATAGCTAAGTGTAAGCGTGGAAAGCAAATCAATTAAATTTTGGTATGCAATATAACGATTAGGTCTATAAACACAGCCTATTAAGGTTTTTAAAGAGCGCATTGCACTTGTGATTTCAACAAATATCCATTCAACGGCACTTTCACTAGGATGTTTACATACAAATTTTTCGTTAAGACGCTTACTTACATATATGGCGACACCTCCAGCATGACTATCACGATCAGATCGAAACAAATCATAGCCATTACACTCTACTAACAAATCACTAACATGAGACGAGAACCACGTTTCGGACATACATATAACATCAATTTTTGAATTAACAAACATGTACCTAAATTCTTCAATTTTGTTCATCAGACTTTGAGCATTAATGTGACATACACGCAGGCCTGCTCCTTGATTGCCAAGTACTCTAAGCATTGTATACGACGACGTGTGCCATCATCCATTGTCAATGAAATAGACAATCAGTACTGAAATCGCACGTATATATTTTCTTAAAGAACACAATCTATACACCACAATATAAAAGGTAGGGTAGGATGCTGAGAAGAGAGTGAGATTTTCAACAAAAACTAAAACAATAATATAATAAATATTTAATCTTATGTAGAATACAATCAATAAAATAAAATAACTAACGAAAATTACTGTGCCCAGCTTGAGATACTCCGGCTGATAGGGCCGCAGTCTCAGTCGCAGCAGCAGAATCCAAATCTAGAGCAAGCAGATCTTCCATGCTCTTAAGGCAAACGAAATCATCATTAAATTTCTGCCGAACGTAGACAAGAGCACGGCGGGTGAAGACGGCTGATAGTACTTTACGCTTCTTCATCTTCATTGCCTTTTTGAAGATGTTGTAGTTACATTTTGTGAGCTGCTCATTAATGTAGAAAGGAGCCTGGGACTGAATGCCAAGCAACTCCAAGCTCAGAGGTTGCTTAGCCTGCCGGCGAACTTCTCCAGCTCGTTGCAGCAGCATGATTTTGTCTCGTCTACTTTCAAATTTAATAATGATGACGGGATCAACAACAACATTGTGTGTATGCCTCCGCAACTTAACACGAAAAATCTCCTTGACTCTTGGTGGTGGAGTGAGGCCTAATGAGTAGAATAGGCTGTTTAAGAGAGTCTTTAGATTCTCATTTTCCAGTGAGGGCACTCCATGTACTCTCACATCATTTGCGATGATTGCTTCGGCATCTGCAATTGTTTTGGCTTGGAGTTTAGCCTCTAACTCCTCTACTTTGCTGCATAGCTCACGAACTTTTCCATTTCTCCCCTCAAGCTCTTCGACTCGTTGACCCAGCTTCGCTAATTCTTCAGAAAGGCTTAATAGTTTAGTCTCAAACTTATCTGCTAGCTCACGAAGAATTCTCTTCTCAGCTTCCCTTACGCAGCAACTGATATGATTCGCCTGTTCATCAAATCGCTGATTGATCAGCTCGATTAATTGCGGCGAAAGAGCATCCGAGGTGCGACCAGCTCTTAGGTCAAGCGATGAGTCGCTGCGGATGCGCTTTGAGTTTGCTTTGGACATCTCTCTAAAGTGAGTGTGGATGTTCGCAGTAGCGTTAGATGGAGAGTGCAGGCAAACAAAAAGCAGCAATGAAGAGACGGTGGAGAGTGAATTGCAGAAATAGTGTGCGTATGGATGTTCGCGGTAACGATGTGTGTAGAGTGTAGGCAGGCAAAAGCTACCAACAACAATGCTTAGCCGAATGTCCGTTGGTGTTAGTTGTTATAAAACTGCACGAACGCGTGTGAATGTTCGCGACACGCTTAAGAGATGTTTCAGTTTAAGCGTTGTTAACAATGAGCGCGAGTTTACTCTTTAGGCACACGCCGCCACAGCAATCAAATAAGAAATAAATTCTAGATTATTTAAATCGCAATTATAAAAGTCACTGTCTTCGGAATTAAACCAGTTTGTATTAGGTTTAATATGTTTTCCTATTAACCGACACAATATTGAAAATCTGAAGCGAATCGATTCGGTTTACACAGAGAAAACTTGAAGTGACGACAGAGCGATCAGAAACACGTCCGACAATGGCAAACGCAGCTTATCGTCTGCTTCGTTGTTCTTTTTAATTGTGTAACTTTTTTTTTTAAATTGGGTTTTTTTTTTTTAAATTTTCATTTTGTTTTTTTTTTTTTTATAATTGTTTTTACATATAAAAAAAAATTATTTTTTTTGTAATGTTTGTGAGTCACTTTTTACACACAATAGACTTTTTACACATTATTTTTGCACATATTTTTTTTTTTGAACACACTGCAGACCAAGTGACGGTCGCCATGAAATTAGTTAGTTTGTTAATAGTGAAAAGACTTCATGTTTTATTAATTATTATTATCTATTCCAATCTTTCTCAATTTATTACTAATTCTTCTTCTGTACAATTTCTGAATACTTCAATTATTTCTTACTTATCTAGCGTATAGTTAATTTATGGTTTAGTTTATTGTTGTTTAATACAATGTTTGTCCGTCTTTGTCTCTTTGTCCGCGCGTCAACAAGCCCGTGCTTGGTGTCGTTTGGGCCACTTGAATGTACTGCTCGTTTAGTACATGAACATCCAAATAGTTATAATAAAAAAAAAAAAAAAAAAGATATTCTACCCAACTCTCAGATTATCAGGCCTGTTCCGGTTTTCACTTTCGGTAAGATTTTGCGGAAGTGAATTTCTTTAACCTGCTCTAATATCATTTCAGTGAAATTCTGCGGATTGATATCACTTTGAGTCGATAAGTTTAAGTCGGATAAAGTGAAAAACGATAATTTTTAAATTCTTAGGTTAAGTGCAAAGCGAATAAATGCTTTTCACTAAATGCTATAAAATGAAAAGTGAAAACCGGAACAGGCCTGAATATGTTTGAGACTGTCCCTTACATACTGACCAAATTTGATCCAATTTGGATCACTATATCATAAAGCTGCCATAGGAACAATAATATAAATAAAACACTTAGTATGAAAAATATAAAAATTCCATAATTCAGTTTTTTTTTTTCAATATTATTTAGTTTTTATTTATTTCCATAAAGTCATTTTGCTTTTTGCTATGTTTACATAAATTTATTTAATTTAATTAATTTTAATTATCTTTTATTTAATTTTGCAGCTGAACGGGCTGTCCTTTTTTGATTTTATCTGCTTCTTTTTTACTGTATGAGTTGGCTGCTTCTGTTGTTGTTGAGGGTACTGTGGCAGTTGTTGTTACTGTTGTAGAAGTAGTTTTTGTTGCTGTTGTTGATGGTGCTGTTGTTTTTGTAGAGTAGCTGTGCCTAATGTTGAGCCCTCACACAAGCATCCACGGTTGTTGTGGTGGCTGCCATTAAGGTTGTGCCATTGGCCACTGCGAATAATTGTGGAGATTCGTTCTTTTTGCATTTAAGTCGACGTATGTACATATGAATGTTAGTTTTTGCGTTTTCGCGATTATTGCGATCGGATTTGTACCGATATAATTGTTATTGTTAACTATTGTTAACTCTCAGCCATCTACTTCTCAGCAAGCTAGGACTGACCATAACCCACACGATAGTGCAGTTTCCGTCTCACCTGCCCCGTCTGTTCCCAATAGAGTAAAATCAAATTCCACTCCAGTTGTTACGGCAGTCAATACTTTGACTGTCGTACCTCCTCGCGTGTCTAAGCCCCTCCAAGGCGTTCCTCCCCCGAAGCCCATGAAGCATGTCTTTGTTTCTAGGCTTGCCAAAGATCAGTCCTCGTATGATGTTAAGGCTTACATCCAAAACATTATACAGGATCCTGATATTTTGGTGGATAAATTTAATTTTAATTACCCTAGGGAAATCTCTTCGTTCAAGATATCGTGTTCGGAGAAGGTTTTTGACAAGATTTGTCATCAACACTTCTGGCCCGAACATATCTTTGTTGCAGAATATAAGGGAAATTCTACTCGAAAGAGAGATCGGGCTCCGATCTCAGGTGCTGGTTCCTCTCCATCTGCTTCATCTTCAAATGAAGCATCAAAAAACTAACTTCCTCTTTAACTCTTGCCTATCAAAATGTACGAGGCCTTAATAGTAAACTCTCTAATCTATATCTCAATAGTCATTCTTTTGATTTCGATGTCATTTGTTTTACTGAGACCTGGCTCAAGCCTGCCACATCGGACTTTTCTATTTTTTCGTCCAAATACTCTATATATAGATGTGATCGTATAGCTCGTAAAGGTGGCGGAGTGATGTTGGCCGTGGACTCTAATCTGTCCTCCGAACCTATTTCAACCACATTAAATTCTGACATTGAGTTTATTTGCGTGAAAGTTTCTTTTCTTAAATTTTCAATCTATTTAACATGTTCTTATATTCCACCCCTTTCTGATAACACTTTATATGATAGTCACCTGACTGCTATTAAATTTATATCATCTTTACTTTCTCACACTGACTTGCTTTTTGTCTTAGGTGATTTTAATCTTTCAGATGTTCGATGGTTTTCCTCAAATGACTCGCATTCACTTTTTCCTGATAGCTCTCATGAATTTATTGACGGTCTTTCTGAGCTTTCTTTGGTGCAAATCAATCCTGTGTGAAATTCTATTAACAGAACACTTGACCTGTTATTTGTATTGGACTGATTTTACTAAGTTAAACACTCTGATTTCATGTTCTGATTGGTCTCAACTATACACATGTTCTGACTTGGATAATGCCATTAAGCTTTTTTATAATACTCTTAACTCTTTTTTTGACATCTGTGTTCCACTTGTATCACCAATTAGTTGCAATAGACCTCCTTGGTTCTCTAGAGAATTATCACATTTAAAAAATGTGAAATCCAAGCAATTTAAAAAGTATAAAAAATCTGGAAATCCTTATGATTTCTCACGATATTTAATTACCTGCTCTAGTTTTCTAGTTCTTAACTCACAATGTTATAATAATTACTTGCGACGTTGTAAGCTTGAATTCTCTAAAGATCCGAAGCAATTCTACAAATTTGTAAACTCTAAACGTTAAGCCTCATCATTACCATCTTCTGTTGTCTTCAACGATATTCAAGCTAATACTGATCAATCCATAGCAGATTTGTTTGCTGACTTTTTCCAAACTACTTATTCTACGAGTAGTTTCCGTGTTGGCCAGCCTTACCCGTATAGGTTAAGCTGTTCTAACTGTATTTACAGCCCTCTAATCACAGAAAGCTCGCTTCTTTGCGATCTTAAATCGATTAAGCCAGTGCACGCACCAGGTCCCGATGGTGTGCCTGCGTCTGTACTTAAGTACTGTGCAGAATCGTTATGCAGACCATTACATAAGTTGTTTACTTTGTCCGTTGATTCCTCCTCTTTCCCATCGCTTTGGAAAGATTCTTATATTATTCCTCTTCATAAAAAGGGTATTAAGTCCGATGCTCAGAACTATAGGGGTATTTCCAAGTTACTAGAGTTTACTTCCTTAGTGATTAAAGGGTTCAAGAAAAAGATGCAAACTGATGTTATTTATACTGATTTTAGTAAAGCTTTTGATTCCGTTAACCACTCTCTACTCATTCATAAGCTTGATCTTCTTGGTTTTCCATACAATCTTCTTCTTTGGATTTCAAATTATTTAAGTAACAGAACACAAAGAGTTATTTTCAAAAATTCATTTTCAAAGTCAGTTAAAGTTACTTCTGGAGTACCGCAAGGTAGTCATCTTGGTCCACTACTCTTTACGTTATTTATAAATGATCTTCCATCTTTATTATCTCACTCCCATGCTATCATGTATGCGGATGACGTCAATCTTTGTTTATCGTATAGCGATCCTTCTTCTTTTAGTCTCTTGCAAGCAGACTTAAATGCTTTCCATCTTTGGTGCCAAGATAATTTATTAAATCTCAATAGTTCGAAATGTAAAGTTATGACTTTCTATAGATCTTCCCGCATTATTTCACAGTACTCACTTAATGGCATTATATTGGAATGCTTAAATGATTCCGAAAGATCAGTTAATGACCTGGGTATAGTTCTAGATCATAGACTGAAATTTGATAAGCATATTGCTATAGCTGTCAATAAAGCAATGGGAGTTCTCGGGTTTATTAAGCGATGGTCCAAGGAATTTGATGATCCCTTTACTACTAAACTTCTTTACACGTCTCTTGTGCGTCCAATTCTTGAATATGGATCATGTGTGTGGTCTCCTCAATATGAATCCCATCGTACCAGGATAGAGTCGGTTCAAAAACAATTTTTAATTTTTGCTTTACGCGGCTTGAGTTGGAACTCGGAAATTCAGTTGCCTTCGTATTCTAGTAGACTTCTCTTACTCAATCTTCCCTCTCTTACTAACCGTAGAATTATGCTTGGAGTAATGTTCATCCACAAATTACTGCACGGTCATATAGACTCGGCGAATTTGTTGGAAGAAATAACCTTCAATGTACCTTCTAGAGTAACTCGTAACTTTAATCCTTTATATCTCCAACGTTGTTTCACTAACTGGGAATTGCACGAACCTCTTCGTACTCTGTGTGCAGATTATAATAGACTGTACCCTACGATTAGTTTCGAGTGTTCTCCGCTCACTATTAAAGCCTCTATATTATCATGTCTAACTAATATAACCAACTAACTACTCATTAATATCATTTTGGTCTGATTGGGTTTTTCTGGGTTTTCCCCAATCCTAGCAACAAATGTTGGGCCAATCTTTTTCTTTTTCATTTTAGATTCCCCAGAGAATTTTAGAATCTTAATTTTAAACCTCATTTTAATTTATATTGTAATTTAATATATATATTTTATAATTTTAATGTATTATTTGCTGTGTCGGCTGCTTTTAGCCAGACAATAAATAAATAAATAAATAAATATGATGATATCGATATTATTTTCTTACAGTCAATTTTTACCTATGCAAACAAAAAACGAAATTTAAGCAATCACATTAATCTTACCATTTAAAAATAATAGGAATTGAATCGCATTACTATATTCTGAATATTAAATTTAATTATCACTGCGGACGGCAGTCCGCGCTAGTGACGAAAGCAGCACGAAGGGTGCAAAGGCGACTAGCATATATACACAGGAAGAATGGAAAATTTGCTATGACTGTCCGATCAAGTCGAGTTATGTACCGATCGAAAGGTATCAATTTAACTTACAAATGTGCGTACTAAGACTTTTGGAAACTTACCTGGTTCGTGAGATAGTCAGGTGTAAGTGGGAGGGGAAAAATTTAAATTATTTGAACAAATGGGGCCGTTGGAGCCTTTTTGAATTTTTTTTTAATTTTTTACTATTCTAATCAAAAATACGCATCGAATGACACCTCGATCATCCAAATCAGACAACTGGTTCAAAAAAAAAAAAATTAATTTTGTAATTCTTAGGGGCCTTCCGAAATTGAGATGAATAGCTTGTATGTTTGTTTGTTTGTATCAAAGCGTAGATTTAGCTTAAAAGTTTGAATGAGGACTTGTTCCCGCTCAAAAATCTAGAAATGTTTGTTCTACGACT